>RCUC01085077.1:0-16480 GCA_003697995.1 Taxidea taxus jeffersonii
CTTCTCCCTCTGACTCCCCCGCCCCCATCATGCTCTCTCTTTCTCTCTCAAATAAATAAATAAATAAAATCTTTAAAAACAAATCAAGTAGCATCTTAGATAGGACTTTTTGTTGCTTCCAGGTGCAAAAGGCAGCGCATGCTGTGAAGTGGAGTTTGGTTGTCAGGATGTTGGCCCTTAGCCACTCATGGTGACAACGGGACAGTGCGGTTGAAACCAGGATGACCCCAGAAGATCTGCGCAGAAGAACCAAACTCTTCCCGTATGGCCCTTCCTTCCTCACAGGTGCCAGAATAGCCATGGGAGGCAGCCAGGGCAGAAACACAGATGTGGGTTGCAGGGCCAGCCTTCCTGGGCAGCCTGTAGGGCTCTCTGTGCAGCAGACGGAAAAGAGACAGGGCAGAAGAGTTGCATTTGCAGAAAGCCACCATCTGCAAGACCAGGTTCACTTCGTGGCTTGCCCTTTAGGGCTTCCTCTGAACACCATACGCCCAGTTCTTTCTGTTCCATGTACCCGAAGTCTGCTCCTTTCCAAGACACCATTAAGCACTGCAGGGTGCTTAATGATAAGTAAATCATTAAAAATGATAAAAATGATGGTTCATATTTATTGCCTGTGTAGTACATGCCAAGGACTGGATGAACTCATTAACCCTGTAAGTTAGTGCTACTGCTCTCTCTCCTTTAAAGAAACAGAACGGAGGCACACAGAGATAGAGCAGCCTGCCCAAGGTTGCACAGTTAGAAAATGGGCAGAGGCAGGACCCAAGCCCTGACACCTGGCTCCACACCCATCCCTTGAATCATTCTGCTCTGCTCCTTCAGTAGGCAAGTGTCCCTATTCCCTTCCCGGCTGGGTGGTCACAACCTTTGACCACAGCCCTGACCCAGCCCATCACCAGCCCTGGAGCCTCTCCCCAGCATCAGTTCCCAGAGAACTGCGTGGCATGCACCTGTTCTCTGGGGGATGAGGTCCTTTGCCTGGTGGCTGATTACTACCCTTCACCTGCCGCAGGCCCAGGGAGAGCAGCGCCAGCGCAGGGATGTGTGCGCCCACCTGAGACAGCTCAGCTTTCAGCTTCGGTGAGCAGAGCAGTCGCACCCAGGGCCAGCTGCCAGGGCCCCCTCCCCGTCCCCGCCCCTGCTGAGCTGCTGACAGCCCCAGGCTCCGGGTGGCTTTATCTCCTGCTCACACCCGTCTCCTCTCCCTCCTCCTCTCTATCTGGGAGTTTCCTTGTGGTTCTAATGAAAAACCCTTGTGTCACATTGAAAAGTTGCCAGTTATTGCTGCTGGGAATAAAATCCGGTCTCTGCTGGGCGGAGACTCCCGAAGCTTCGAGCTGGGAGCCAGGACAGGCTGGGTGGAATCATCTCTCCGGTGCCCGCTGAGCAGCCTCAAGCATGATGAGATGCTGCCAGGTGGGGCCCTCTCGGACAGCACTAAACAAACACCAGGCCCTGCCAGGCTCCCCGCCCCACCTGGACTGCCTCCCCGCCCAGCCTTGGGCTCCACACACCTGCCAGGAGTCAGTGGGCTTCCCTCAGGCTGACTGGTTCAGGCTCTTTCCCCACGTCCCCCAGAGATCAGACAAAGCAGGGTGCCCCTTCTCCTGTGAGCTCTCAGCTCACACAGCTCAGGGCTGAGCACAGAGCCTCAGGGCTACACGGTGGCTTCCCCAAGGAGACCTGGTCAGTGCACCTGCAGATCATTAAAAATGCAGGCTCCTCTGGATCTACCTGGAGTCATGAATCCAAATCCCCACAGCTAGGGTTTGGGAAACCCCATTCTGATCCCCTCCCTGCCTGGATGGTCCTGCTCAAAACCACTGGACCTGAGTGACTTGACCCAAGGGAAGATGCTCCCCCCCCCAACCCCCCGCCACACACACATGCTCTCCTAGGACTGCAAAGTCTCATGTGCCCTTCGAAGGCCAGGTGTGACATGCACTGATCCTCCCATGCACACAAGGACAGCCATTCCTGTCCCTCTTTCACAGAGACGGAAGCTCAGAGCCTCTTACAGGCTATGGCACCAATGCACACAATGTCATCCCACCACCTCCCTCACGGCCACTCTCTGGGACAAAGGCAACCACAGTGAGATCAGAAAGCAATTTTAGAGGCTGGTACTTGGGGAGACCCCCGACACAACAGTTGGGTGGGAGCAGTGGCTCTGTGGCTAGCAGAGTCAGCGGCAGACCTGACTCCACAGAAATCCACGTCCAAGTGCAAGCTGAGCTCCAGCCTCTGGCCACCTTGCTGAGCGCTGTCTTTGGAGAAAATGGGAATCTCAGTGATTCTCACAGGGGTGGGTCTGCCTCCCTCCTGGCTCTGCCCTGGGAATGGTGGATGATGCCTGAAGACATTTTTGGTTCTCATGATCGTGAGGTGGGTTTTGGCATCTAGTAAGTAGGCAGAAGTCGGGGAGGCCGCTAACTATTCTAAAATGCAGAGGACCACCCAGGATGTCAATAGCGACATTATCAGTGAGTCCCAGAATATTCGGAGATGCCCCCCCAAATCCAGGGATGTCCTTGGCCCCCTGAACACAGGGTGTTCACTTAGGGTTTTGGATCTGGGAGAGGAAATTTTCTTAGCCTCAATTTCTTGTTATTCATCTAGAAAGAGGAGGCAGATCAACCTGGGGGCCAGCAGAGAAAGGCTCACTCAGCCAGCCCTCTGTGTGGGCTGCGTTTAAAGGACCCGCTTTACGCCAATATCCAGTAAGTGCTAAGATCAAGCTTAAAACCTTGATCCCTGGGACGCCTGGGTGGCTCAGTTGGTTAAGCGGCTGCCTTTGGCTCAGGTCATGATCCCAGCGTCCTGGGATCGAGTCCCACATCGGGCTCCTTCCTCAGCGGTGAGCCTGCTTCTCCCTCTGCCTCTGCCTGCCACTCTGTCTGCCTGTGCTCGCTCCTGTGCTCTGACAAATAAATAAAATCTTAAAAAAAAAAAACAAAAAAACCTTGATCCCTCAGATCCTGGCCATCACTTAAACAGTAGCATATGGATGGACAATTGTTCGGTGTGAGACTGTCTGATCAGATTTATTCCATCACGGATTCCCCAGGTGGTCTCTCCTCTTCACTGAGGATTCAAAAAAAACAGACCATTTAGTTGACAAAATTGAGTTTCCCCTGCGTTAACAGAGTGGGAGTGGAACCAGCTCCGGGTGCAGACTGTAGCACGAACGCTCCTGAGGAAGCCGGGCTGGAGGTGCCAAATATTCTCTTTACGGTTGATTTGATGCGGTTCTAGGGTTGATGGTGTGTGGAGGTGGAACGCCTCCTGATGGCTCGGCCCCCTCTGATGAGCGAGGCCAAGACCTCAAAGGGCACACATCATCCCCACCCCCTTCCCGTAAAGGAATCTGGGCATTTTATAGCTGAAAAGGGACCAATTCCATTTGAATTCATCAAGAGGCTGAAGGTAAAAGTGCATTACGTAGCTTTTAAGGACATTCTTCCTGGATTGACAAGGTCCCATGGCCACCCCCTGGAAAGCTTCAACAATGGAATGTTTCTTACATCACTCAAGGGAGGTCTGCTGTCTTAGCTGTACTTGTGTGGGGTCTGTGTTTTTTCACTCATCAGTTTAAGAGATGACTATGGTCTGCCTCTTGGTGTGGTACATACTTGTTAGCCGTGACCCCGTAACATTTCTCCTTTGTTAAACTAGAGGAAAACATTATTATTATTAGTAGTAATATTATTGAGGGGAAACATACCTTTCAGCCACTTTGGACATTTTTAAACAATGTCTGTCAATCTGTGCATTCAAAAATGTTATCTGGGGAAAGATAGAACAGAGGTATTAAGATCAAACTTGATTTTTTTCCCCCTTCTCCCTATGAACCCAAACCTTGTATTTCCATCCATAACCGAACAGCTCTTCTGGCCAGCCTTTGCCAATGCTCCAGCTTTGCATTCCAACAATCATTGGCCCTTCTGGAAGTTCCCACCATACTCGGGAATCACACTCCACAATTTAGCCTATGCTAATATTCTGTACTGTGTTGTAGCCTAAGTCTTGACTCCCAAAAGTGATTGCAAGCTTAAAGGCAGTGGTATATATCCTACAAAGCTTGGCAACACGTAGAGGCTCTGTAAATATCTGGTTGGAGTGATTTCCAGTGATTTCCCTCTGCACACCCTTCACAACTACATTACACCCACCATATGCTTGCTGTACTTGACTAGATCATCAAATAGCTACTTCACATACGTTTCCTCTTGCCCACCCCAAATAAACTTGTCAGGGGCAGGGAACTTTGGGTTTCCCCCTCAGAAGCCAGTAAAACATAACATAAAGACCCTGAAGTTACTTCATTGTCAGTGAACCCTAGAAAGGAGTCATGTAATTAGCCATTGTCTGCTGACCCTGGTTGACCAGTTAGCTTCTCATCATGAAGGAAGGCAACATTGAACCAAATAAAGCTGAAGTGGTACAGGGAGTGGGGCTTTCTTTATTTGTAAACTTGCCTTTTGAATCACAGCAATAAAGTCGGTGGTTCTGAGCTGGCTTACTCTGTAAGTTCATTACAATCTTAAGGACTCTGTGACATCTGTCCCCCCCCCCCCCGCCATCAGCCCCTACAGCATTCTGTGGGAACCCCAAGGGACTGGGATAACTCCTCTATGTCCTTCTCTAATAACTGCTGGGGGAACTCGGTGGAGACTTTTGTCCTCTTGAGCTTCCGTGGGCTGTTCACACACAGCACTCAGAGGTTCAAGTCATCCACAGCTGGGTTCCACTGTGGTTTCCAGGAACTCAAAGCTCACTCAGCCTTCAGAGGTGAACATTCAAAGGGTTTTCAACCTGGCCACGTCTCCTCCTGGGAGTGTAGTAGTCAATTCATTCACCTGTTTCCGGATGTCCTCCTTTGTAGTTTTCCTGATTGGCTGACTGGGTATGTGCACGGGGCTTTGTGACTGGGACTCTTCTGTCACGCCATACACTGACTAGAGAAGAGGCAAGAAGATAGAATCATGCATCCTCAGAGGGGCAGGGTGCCTTAGGGGTGGGCACTGCAAGAGCTCTTTTGATGCTTCTAATACCGTCTGTGATGTCCTGACAATAAGTGACCAGCCCCTGCCAATTTCTACAGTGAGAGGACCTCTTCCTCTTGAGGCAGCTTGTCCCATCTTTGGGCTACCACTGTTATTTGATCTTTCCTCTCACTAAGCAGCAACAGTCTCTTGACTATCAGTGTGTCTCCAAATATGGCCCTAGACCATCTGTGAAGAATCATCTGGGGGTTCTTGATAAAGATGCACACTGCTGAGTCCCAACCCCAGACCTTCTGAGTCTTTGTGGGCGGAGTGTGGGAGCCTGCACTTTTATCAAATGGCCCAGGTGATTCTGAGGCACAAGAAAGTTCAAGAACAACTGTTGACAGTCATGCATGGAAGAGCTTCTCTAGATTTTCTGTTCCCCAGCAGATGACATGCTCCTCTGGTACAAACTGGAGAGGGTAGTGTTTCAGACTCTTTCCTTTTCAGCCAAACAGCTTTTGGCCTCAGTTTCTCCCTATGTTGTGGCTGCTTATTAAGCAGTTTCCTTGTGCTGGAGACAGAGGAAAGACAATCTTTGCTTTGGGAATGAAATGAAACCCCAAAGGCTATGCAATGTATAGCTGAAATCTATAAAATCAAGAAGGAGTTAGATAGAGAGGATGTGAGCTCCATGAAGTTCTGGAAGATTAGAATTAGGGGGCCCTTAAAGATTAAATGAGGATGTTTTAAGACTAACGTCATAAGGTCTAAAACCTACAAGGGCATAACTTATCTCAGTAAAGAATAAAATGTGTAAGTGGATTCAAGAAGTTTAAATATATGTCATGTCGTGTGTGTGTGTGTGTGTGTGTGTGTGTGTGTGTGTGTGTGTGTGTTTGAGAAAATGAGAGGACTGGTCATCACAAGAAATAGCAATGCCTGGGGGTACAACTCTAGCTTCTTGAAATTAATATCATGGGGGACAGATAGGTTCTCCCATAATACGGTCCTTGATGGCGTGGTGAAGTCGGGGTACACCAGTTGTGGGGCAGGCTGAGGGGGGACAGCCTCGAGTGTGACCACTGCCATGGCCACTGCCACTTCCAGGAGAGTGAAACACAGATAAATGATGTTTGGCCCATTCACAGTTGGGTACGATGGTGATTTGAATTCGGATGATCTAGCTGCATAAAACACTTTCAAAGTACGAAGCTCATCTTCACCTGTGGGACTTGGATACTTTTTGTTCCTTTAGTTTCTTTTCCTTCCCAGAGCCAATTGCTACTCACCCTCCATACCTCAGCACACTTGAGCCTGCTCTGGAAGCCCTCAGGGAGCCCTGGATCTGGTGTCCCCTCCTGGCTCCCTGGCACCATCCAGCATTTCCCTGACACAGCTCTCCTGACCGCCTGGAGGTTCTCCCCCCTCTCCCCACCCCTCACCCTCTCTCCCAGGATGTGGGTTTTGTGACCACTTGTGTCACCATATTTCAGCAGCAAGAAGGGCGCCGAGGACACATCAGCCACTTCACTAATATTTGTAGAAGGAATGAATGAAATGGTTTCAAAGGACAAAACGGGGTAGAATTAACAAAAAGCAAACGACTGTTTGAACAGTACCGGAAACAGAAGGGCTATTTGTATCAAGAATTTTTAATTTAGCTAAACTAGCGAACCTTTTTAACCTTTTGTGGGTTCTTCAGACGTCGGCATTTCCTGATGTCCATTTCTGTTGTGTTCACACAGCCTGGCTGAGAAAAAAAAAAAAATCATCATATAAATTACTAAGTGAAAAATCACACCTTCCAGTGTGACCCAAGTGACATCATCAGACCCAGTCTTTGTCTTTTCCATTACAGGCATTACATGATTAACTCCACTTGGTTGTTTACAGTTCCTTTTACAAAGACGTTTCATCTTCAGTATGTGTTCTTGCACGGAGGCCCCATATGAAATATCAAAGCCTACCCCCACTCTCTAGGGGTGACAATGCAGAGGGTAGAGTGAACAGTTTAAGAGTAAACGTCCCTTTTTTTTTTTTTTAAGATTTTTATTTATTTATTTATTTTTGTTAGAGAGAGAGAGAATGAGAGAGCGAGCACAAGTAGGGGGAAGAGGAGTAGGAACAGCAGGCTTCCTGATGAGCAAAGAGCCTGATGCAGGAGTTGATCCCAGGACTCTTAACCAACTGAGCCATCCAGGTGTCCCCAGAGTAAACTTCTTATTCAGAGTGGCCAGATCGTTTCAACCACAGCCTTTGTTACTAAACATTATCTGGCCATCTAACAACAATCCAATATCACGATGGTGAAATACTTTCTGTGATTTGGTTTTAGCCTGCTTTTAGACATAGTTTGAGGACATAGTTTCCTCATTCCAGTTCCATTTCATGAGGAAAATGCAAGATTTGTCTCAATCATAGGAAATTAGAAATATAGTCACACCTCATTATGCCTGGATTTCGTATTTGTGGATTCACCTACGGGCTAAACTTTATTCATAACCCCCAAGTACATCTTTGTGGTGCATTTGTGATCATTTGTGGATGCAGACAGAGCAGCGAAAGCTGTGAGCAGCCCGATGTGTGTGTTGCCGGTGGCTAAGGTGAGGCTCTGCCATTCTGTTTCATCTCTTACTGTGAACAAATGTTCTTTTGATGATCTATTTAGGACCACCTTTTCCACATTTCTGTTCTTTTTGTTGGTGGTTTTGCTGTTTAACACGGCCCTGAGCACACTGTGATGTGACCTCTTGTGTTCCTATGTGCAAGAGGGCCATGGGGTGTGTGACAGGAAACACAGGTGTATCAGTTAGAGAACACTGGTGGTCCCGAATTCAGTATTCATGAATCAACAACATACATTAAATAAGACGTCTTTAAACAGAAGCAGGCTGTGGACATGGTTACCTACCGATCAACTGAAGAAAAGATTGGGACCAGAGGAACCGAACCCTGCATGTCTCCCAGGATAGTGGCTCAGCCCTGGCTAATTCAGCATGCAGGGTCACTTTGCAGAACATTAACTACCGTGAATACTGACAATGGACCGCATTTGAGGAAGATTATTCTAAGGTAAGAGTCAAATGACAGTAGAAATGGAAACTGCTTGTTCAAAGCGAGGGGAGGGAGAAACATCTATCATGCAAATGGTTGTCAAAAGAAAGCTGGAGTTAGCTATACTTATATCAGACTTAAAAACCAAAGACAGGCGAGAGGTGAAGAAGGGCACTGTATCATAATAAAGGGGACAATCCAACAAGAAGTTCTAACAACTGTAAATATTGATGCACCCAATTTGGGAGCACCCAAATACACTAAAAAAAACCCCCAACCACCCCCCTCCCCAGAAACTGCTCATTTTGGGGCTGTAAACTTCTGGGGCCCAGAGGTCCCAGGGGAGTTCCTACGGTTCTCCTGTTCCAAGTCCATATTTCATGGATGAATAACTCTTAAAAGCTGAAACTGACATACATCCCAGACAATCCACGGAGATTATATTGACGGGATGGCAAAACCAATTTCACAAAGTTCAGCAATGCTCTTTAATTTTAAGAATGAGACACCTGGTGGCTACAGATAGTCTTTTCTTTCAAGTGAAGGAAGAGGGAAACAAAAAAAAACACAGAGAAGCAAGGAGAGCTTTCTCACCACTGGCCTGTGCACATCCCAAAAGGCCCGTTCTTGGCTATCCAAAATTTTCCTTTCCGTCTTGTCCTTTTTCCGATCTATCCTGGAAGAGCAAAGAAAGGAAATCAGAGGCTCCTGTTTCTAGGGGCTTAGTGCACACGGGGCTCTTGGCATCTGTGCAGTCCCTGCCCTCTGCAGGGCTATGACATAGGGGCGGACGCTTCCCTCAAAGGAACCTCCAGAAGTCCACATGTGGGAAGAGTATTTGTCTTAGGCTGGACTTCAAGTCATCACAGATGTGGACTGAACGTGGTAGGCCTAAGGAGAGAACCAGAATCCAACTGTCCGTGTGAATGATTAAGATAGAGATTATTCAGAACTGAATTATCCCTGGACCGCCCCCGCCCCATTAAAGTGGGTATTGCGTATTTAAATTATAGGAAAGAATATAACCATAGGCCTGCTGTGTTTCATCCTCAAATTTGAGAATTTGCTTTTGATTCAGAGTCAATAGAAATGTCTTCAAAATACTGCAATTGCATGTTTTAAAAGTCACTTAAAGCCTCTAGCTTTCTAAAAGCAGAGTAATAGCCCTAGCATGTGACAAGAGCCAGAAGGCAAATACGGCTGGCTTCAGCTAGGGGAGGCACAAATTGCAGGAGGGAAATTACAGGTGACAAAGACAGATTCTTTATGTTCTGATCAGTAAATAGATAAGAGGGTTTTTTTTTTCTTTTAAGCCTGTATTACATCATATTACCTCTCTAAGTAAAAAGTAACAGATTAATTGTTGTGTAACTTCTGGTTCTTGGCTCTCTTGGGAGCACTTTAGTTTACAGGCCTGAAATAAACCGTAATCACCCTGAGATTTCTGTGATAATTACTGTGTACTTCAACGGCCCACAATTATAATATAATCACGGACTTAATCAAAAAAGTTAATCGAGAAATACCGTATATATACAAAGTAACAATTTCCCCGCCTTTTTCAACATGCGATGCTGGGTGATCTTCAAAGTGCAAATTAGCTCTCCTCTTTGCTTCGCAGTGGCTTCTGAGTACACAGGTTGTATTCTGCCTCCTCCACCCCCCCTCAACCCTGCTCCCACTTTCTCTTTCCTCAGGGGCCATGGCTCCCCCAGCTCAGCTCAGCATCTGGTGCCCACCTCACTCCCAGCTACCAGCAACACCAGGTAGGGTCTGCAGGCGTGTGGAATTGTGGGCTAAGGGGAAAGGTAGAGACTGCGGAAGGAGGGGGAGGGCCATGGCACCATGCCAGCCACTGGACCCGAAGTCCTTGGGTCATTTCTATCTATGACCACACCTGTGATGGATGCCCACCCGTATGGCCTGAGACCCAGCCCTGGGTGATGGGCTGCAAAGCTGCCCACAGAGTGCGGAGGGGCCCTGCTCAGGGACAAGTGGCATCCAGAGAAAAGATGTTTGCCTTTGCCTAGCTCAGCATCCTTTTCTGATCCCCTCCTCTGCCCCATTTCTTCTGTGAACACTTCTGGCCAGATCAGAGATCATTGCTGGAGAGGGCAAGAGAGAACCCAACCTGAGCAAGCTCATTTCCTAGAATTGAAAGGACCTGGTTGACAACCAGGCTTGTGGGCAGGGGGCCATGTATGGGCCACTTCTCATGTTTCCTTAGGGAGGTAGGAATTTCCAGTATACTCCCAGGGAGGGAAAAGTATGGGGAAAACACTCTAGCTAGTCTTTCATATCTTATACTCCAGGGGAGAAAAAGGACCTTCACTTTGTTGGTGGGTCTGAAAGAAGAAATTGAGGAAGCTCAGGTCCATCCTTTCTGGGCCCTATGTGGGCCAGCCCGTTCTTGGGACACCTGCCCTCTACATGCAGTGCACTTACAGGGCTCACATCTGCCCTGGGCTAGGGGGTTCTTCAGATATTTAGCTCTGTTCAGCATGGGCAAGTTGAATTCCAGGGTAAAGATCTGTGGTCACAGATCCAAAGCCATGCCCTAGAACCTGGCTTTTATCAGCAATAATCATAACACACTGGACTCCAACATCCGACTTCTGTGCCTTATTTTTGATGTTTTCAACCCCTCCTCTGGGGGCAAAGGGAGAGGGATTGGCCTCCCTAAAGCTCCAGCATGTTTTCCTATGTGGAGAGAATCTCCAGAAAAGTGGGTCTGATGTTTTTTCAGCCCCTGAGCCCAGAAGAATACTTGGAAATCTCTTTAGGAAATAAAAACTTCTTCTAACCAGATTTCTACGTTGGGGAGCAAGCCCATTGCCTGCTAGAACACATGCTTTTGAAGTTATTTCAGAGTGCCATTGATTACAAAGATGAAACTTATCCATCTTGACCTTGATTTCTACTCTGCTGCTCTCATGCAAGACGACAGCATTTGACCAGCCGTGGCTGGCTGGCCATGGAAGGAAACCACTCTCACACCACCTCCACATTCCCGACAGTCTTTCTCTCTTTTCCAGGGTCTCTATCAAGTTCACCTACTTCACTTGCGCTTCTGCTTGCATGAAGATGAATTCCCACTTCCTTGCAAAGGCCCTCTGGAGTCTTGCTAAGTTTTCCTAATGAGAAATCAAAATCAACGAGAAGGCATTAATCCTTGTAAGTCTGCACATCGACACCTATGCTTATTACAAGGTGGTCATCTATTTTGGTTACTCCCAGCAGAATAGCAGCAGCCCACTTTAAATCCACTGGATATGAACCCAGTGTGATTCGGCCTCAGACCCCGCTGTACAGAGTAGAACTATTAATATTCATTTACATACCCATTAAATCTGAAATCTCTGTGGTTCACCTGATTCCTCTTCTCTCTTGTGTTTTACATGAACACAACTCACATAGCACTTGTCATCACCTCCATGCAAGAGGGGGAGAAGGGTTTGTGGCTATTTATGTGGGATTTGGGGAAGGGACAGGGGCTGGGGGGCTCTTTGCAGTCTATTGGACATCTCCAAGAGCAAAAGCAAGAAGGGATTTCTCAAGATGCATCTTCCAGCAAGCTGGGGCCCAGGAGGGTGGCAAGAAAGAGAAACACAGATGACCTGGCATTTGTGCCTTTGAAAGTTTGGATTCAAAAGCAGGAGAAAAGGGAAAGTCTATATTTGTGATGTTCATGAAAGGAAAACCCAAAAACAGAAAGAAAGAAAGGGCATCCAGGGTTGCCTTTAGAGGAAGAGGGGAGAAGCTTTTCTCTAAGTCTGTAGTCTTACCTGATGGCACAATGGGACAGTGAGGGGGGTGTTTGACAGGTCCCCTAATGACCCACCTAATTCTGATGGAATACAAGGACAGAGCCCACATTATGCTATGCATTTTCATAGAGCTCATGCCAGCACTAATTGATTACCCTCATTAGTGGATTATTAATATAAAAGGAGCTTCAGTTGAAGATCAACCCACATAAACTCAGTTATTATCAAGGCTCAGTGTTTGAGTACCTCAAAAAAAAAAAAAACCAAAACTGCTCCTTTCATTCTTCTACTGTTCATGGGAAGAAGAGTTGGTGGCGCCTACATATCAGTCAATTAGGGAGCAGTTACATAAATTATGAACAGACATGCCATGGAATACTAGGCAGCCATCAAAACCAATAATGTAGATTATTATTACTGACATGGAAATATTCTCAATATGCTTACAGCATATGATCGGGGAAAGAAGCTTACAGAGTCATGCTCAGGCTATGATTCAAGGTTTTGTTTTGTTTTGTTTTTGTAAAGGAAAAAAATGTATGTATAGAAGGAAGGTTAAGAGAAGGATTGCAGGTTCTCTCCTCTCCTTTCTTTGCTGTTCAAATTTTTTTTTAAAGATTTTATTTATTCATTTAACAGAGAGAGAGATCACAAGTAGGCAGAGAGGCAGGCAGAGAGAGAGGAGGAAGCAGGCTCCCTGTCGAGCAGAGAGCCCAATACGGGGCTCAATCCCAGGACCCTGAGATCATGACCTGAGCTGAAGGCAGAAGCTTAACCCACTGAGCCACCCAGGTGCCCCAAATTTTTGTTTTTACAAAGAGACTATGTCATCAGAAAAAGATTAATGAAATTACTGAATTTCAAAAACAAAATGCTTTTTAAATTTTCTAACCCACTTTTAGGCAGAAGTCAATTGCAAAGAACATCTTGATGCCATATTCTTTACAAATGCCAAAGCAGAACAGTGTAGGGCAAGAGAGAAGAAAATGGAATAAAATCTATCTGGAGTTGATGCTTTCTTTTCTAAAAGATAGGACCTTTTCTAAAACATGGAAAATGTGGGGAAGAGAGACACAGTGGGGACAGGCCACAGGCTTCTGCAGGCTGGGTCTTTCTGATGGGTCACACTAGGGGAGGGATGTAGCACCTTGTATGGGGTACACAGAGGTAGGAGAGTGGATTCTGAATGCGGGGTGATGGCTGGTGAGTGAGAGCTGATGGGGACAGGAACTAAGTGTCCAGGATGCTCAGATTCACAGAACAGCCATGCTAGGGTTTGCTTGGGAAGATCATAGTATTCCAACATATTGATGTGTAATGGCTCCCATTGATAAGCACACTCTGGCTGGGTCCTGAGGCCCTGGGTCAAAGGTACCATGTCCTCCAGAACTGCTTCCCCACTGGCTTGTGCACAGGTTCCCAAGAGCGACAAAGTCTGATGTAATGGGCCTCACACTTATTGTGGGAAACTGGGGCAGCATGAGAGGGAGATTTGGAAGGAAGGAGCCGGAAGTCCTGTTAATATTGTTGGTTGACCTCGCTGCCCCCAGGGCTGCCCCTTCCCTTCGCTGCCAGCCCTCAGTCATTTCTTGGCTCAACAGCTTCCGTGCCTTCTGGAGGGTACGTGACAGTCTGGTCAGTTTCCTAGCATCTCTGTGACCCATATGAAGTTTGGTTTAGGGGAAATAATCTACGACCATAAATCTGAAATATTTCAAAAATTATCTGAGCTTTGAGTCTTCGTGCCTTGGCTCTGTTAAACGGGAGCGGGTCTGAGTGTGGTAGGGACTCAGTTTTGCAGGAATCACATTTTTTAAAGAAGGAAGTGCTGGGGGAGAACTGGGAATGTCTGTTCATTGGACACGTATCTTCTGGATTGAATTTGGTCCTTAGATTCGACTGCCAAGAATGGGGGAGTTGGGTTAAAAGATGCAATTAGAAACTATCATATGGTAAGTTTAAAAAATTCTCATATTGTCTCCATTTTCTCCTTTTGGTGCAGCCATATGCACTGAAACACAGGTATCGATTAGATTCCCCCAGAATGACCACCACAATCAGGGTACAGAATAGTTCCATCATTCCCAAAAAACTCCCTGTGCTGTCTTTTACAGCCAAATCATGCCCCAACCTGTAATTCCCAGCAATCAGTGATCTGTTCTTCCTCACTATGGTTTTGTATTTACGAGAGTGTCATGTAAATGGAATCACACAGCTTGTCATCTTTTGAGACTGGCTTCTTTCATTCCAGGTAACCTCTGGAGTATTCATCTAAGTGCTCGTGTGGAGCAACAGTTTACCCTTTCTCACCACAGAGGAGTGTTTATCTCCCGGAACGGACATACCAACGTTTATGTCACCATCTACCTCCTAAAGCACATCGGGGTTGTTTCAGCTTTTGCTTATCACAAGCAGACCTGTTATACCCAGGTTTTTGTGTGAACAGGAGTTCTGATTTCTCGGGGGTAGGTACGTAGGAGTGGGACTGCTCAGTTAGATGGGAAGTATATGCTTAACTTTGTAAGAAACTGCCCGTCCATTTTCCAGAGTGGCTGTGCCATTTTGCATTCCCACTGGGCATTCCCAGGACTTTTTTTTTTTTTTTAAAGATTTTATTTATTTATTTGATAGACAGAGATCACAAGTAGGCAGAGAGGCAGAGAGAGAGAGGAGGAAGCAGGCTGTCCGCAGAGCAGAGAGCCCGATGCGGGGCTCGATCCCACGACCCTGGGATCATGACCCGAGCCGAAGGCAGCGGCTTTAACCCACTGAGCCACCCAGGCGCCCCTCCCAGGACTTTTTATTTTGGCCACTCTGATAGGTCTGTGGTGGCATCTCACCCTGGATTTAATCTTCATTTCCCTAATGGCTGCTGTTGTTGAACATCTCTTAATGGGTTTATTTGTCATCCTTAATGTCCTCTCCGGTGAGCAAGTCCTTTGCCTATTTTTGAGCGGTTTGTTTTCTTGCTGCTGAGTTTTGAGCGCTCTTATATAAAGATGCAATTTTATTGGGTGGTAAGAACAGGTGAGAACAAAGGAGGCCAGATAAAAGGGACTAGGGACAGACAAAAGGAAACACAGAAGCGGAAACAGAGCTGCAGATATGGTTTCACTCTCCTCCCACACTTAAGCTGAGAAATAACTGCACTTACCGCTTCATAATCTGCCAATTCCAGTCTTGCTTTGTTCTGCATTGTCCTCTTACAGAGATAGATGGCTGAGGGAAGAAGAGAAATTACATGTGCAAAACCGACAGTGCGGTGGTGTCACACATCTGTCCACCCGTCTGTCCATCTGCTCATCCAGCCAGCCCTCCCTGCGCCCAGTGCTGTGCTGTGCAGAAAATGCTTCCATGATGCCTAACTTCCAGGAATCTTCCTGAAGCTCAGGGTCAGATGAGGACTCCATCGCCCAAGTCTTGACTGCTCCCTTTAATCCTCCTCACTCTGTTTCACTGCAAGCATTCCCTACCAGGGTCATCTTTGACATACATGATCATGCTCCCTTCCTGCCTCCACTCCCTGCCCTGCCTCCTCGGTGACCTCAGAGCATGGTCGGGCTCCTTAGGGTGGCATGCTTTGTTCTTTAAGATCCAGTCTGCTGGGGCGCCTGGGTGGCTCAGTGGGTTAAAGCCTCTGCTTTCGGTTCAGGTCATGATCCCAGGGTCCTGGGATCGAGCCCTGCGTCGGGTTCTCCGCTCAGTGGGAAGCCTGCTTCCTCCTCTCTCTCTCTGCCTGCCTCTCTGCCTACTTGTGATCTCTGTCAAATAAATAAATAAAACCTTTAAAAAAAAAAAAAGATCCAGTCTGCTTAGCTTGTCAACCTCTTCCTTCCCTGCCTCACTGGGCATGTGAGGTTACCGAACTCCTTTCAGTTCCACTCTTCTGCCCATGTGTCTCTGCACAGGTCTTTCCACTTTCCCTCTTCTTTTCATCTCTCTGCCAACCTCCTCCTAATCTTGGAAGACCCAGCTCTGTGTTCCAGATAGCATCTACCTACCCTCACCCGTGAAACTTGATTCCAGTGCACCGTAATTATGGGTTTACTAGACTGTCCCCACCTCTAGGCTGAGGGCTCTTCAGGGGGCAGAGGCTGTGTCCTACAGATCTCGAATCCCTACACCTAGCACCAGCACCAGCCCACCAGTGGAGTGGATGAACCGTGGAAAGGGTGGACAGCTTGGGTCTCTCTTCCCAGGCTAAGGAAGGGTTATTGGCCCTCAGTTCCAGAGGATTCTTTCCGAAGCCTGCTTTTATCACTTCCTCCCCCTGCCTCTGCTTCTTCAGTATCTCCCTCCTTCTCCAGGGTCAAGTGGAATGATCCAAGGAAGACAATAGATGAGCGGTATGAATGACCAATGGGATGAACAGGGGAGAAGGTCGGAGAGGACCTTGTGGCTGACCTGTGGTTTGGAGACTTAGTTAAACTAGGAGATCTAGTCAGGTCCTTGCTGGATCAACCATCCTCCTCCATGTGATCTGAAAAATGTGCTCATGGCAGCTTACAATACACTGGGAGCTCGTGGCTGGCAGCCTACTCTGGTGCTCACGCCGGCTGAGCTCTATGTGAGAGTGAGTCAGTTGTGTTTGTTCTCAAATCGGTTGATGGCAAGCATACCTGTTATTTTAATAATGCAAGTTCCCTAAACATGACTTTTCACTGA
>RCUC01085078.1:0-24996 GCA_003697995.1 Taxidea taxus jeffersonii
GAAACTTTGAGGAAGTTGATATTACTGTATTTTCTCCAGCATGACCTAGATATCTGCATACACCCCACCATTCTGAGTATGTGAATGAGGGCCACATGGGACCACTGTCCTTCACTTTCTCCCAGTTTTCCTACTTGGCTTTCATCATCTTCACTCCTCATCTCTGCCTCCCCAATATAATCTAGCCTATAAAAAAATTTCATCATTGACTGGTTATCTATCATATGGCAGAATTTGTATTAGATCCTTTCCTAATTTTAACTCGCTTGATTCTTACCACAAATGGTAAATAATTTGGCTAAATTCATATAAGTAAGAAGTGGTGGAGATGGAATTATAACCCAAAGCCTGTGCTCTTTCTACTAAGCAAAAATCCTCCAGCTTTAAGTATTGCTTCCTACCTCTTTATCTTCCCACTGTCACCCTTCCAGTTCACACCTCAATATTGTGTGTCCACAGTCTGCTCTTATTTTTTATTTTTATTTAATTTTTTTACCATCTGGCTCACTCTCCTGGTCTTCAGTCTTGACCCTCAAACTGAAACCAATTTTCCTTTTAATTCAAGTCTTTCATGTCCAAGCTCCTCATAGCTTTTATACCAATATGAACTTTTATGATCAGCTCAAAGTTCCAAAACCTGACTTATCTGGTCATTTCCCACAGTAACTTGCCTCCCAAATATGTATAACATTCAAGACCTGCTCGTACTCATGATGCTTTTGACCCAATCCCTCGTGAGACCTCCATACATGTCTGAATCTATATGGCTTTTCCCATTACATACTCATCTCTGATCCAGCCACTGACCTGGTGTGCTCCACCTAGTCACCATTTCCCAACCCTGAATGTCTTTATTAGGAAAAGAGTGTTGGCTCAGTTAGAGGGGTGGCTTACTGACTGAGTCAAAGGAATAGATTCATGTGGGTTTTTAAAAGATTTTATTAAGGAGGGCGCATATTGCATGGAGCACTGGGTGTGGTGCATGAACAATGAATCTTGGAACACTGGAAGAATAAAAAAAAAGGTATTTTTATTTATTTATTTATTTGACAGAGATCACAAGTAGGCAGAGAGGCAAGCAGACAGAGAGGAGGAAGCAGGCACCCCGCTGAGCAGAGAGCCCGATGCGGGACTCGATCCCAGGACCCTGGGACCATGACCTGAGCTGAAGGCAGAGGATTTAACCCACTGAGCCACCCAGGTACCTCTAAAATAAAATTTTTTAAAAAATTAAAAATTAAAATAAAAAAATAAAAGATTTTATTTATTATTTGAGGTAGAGAGTGGATGAGAGAGAGACATGAACTGGGGGAGACACTGGAGGGAAGGGCAGAGGGGGAGACAGAAGCAGACTCCCCTTCGAGCAAACAGCCTGACATAGGCCTCAATACTAGGACCCTGGGATCATGATCTAAGCTGAAGGCAGACAGTTAACAGACCTAGCCCCCCAGGTGCCCCTAGATTGATGTGTATTACTTGGAAGATACTATCAGTGGGAAATAAAAGGAGGGGAAGTTAGATGAGAACTGGGGGAATAGTGCAAACAAAGGGATGTGGTGTAATTTGGGTCGAAGTCAGGATGGAAAGAAAAATTGAAAGTTCAAGTTTCAGTAGAGGTAGAGTGGGCTTGTGTTTCAAGGGCTAGAACCCATACAGAGGCTAGCAAAAAGGACTATTGTCCACCTAAGACAATACAAATAAGTACAAAACGGTATTCCTTGATTTAGACTGAGTGATTTTGCTAAAAGAAACATGATCATGGACTCTCCAGTTTAAATCCTATAGTGACAACTGTACATCTGAACTCTTTACATTACATAGCAGGTCTCTCATAATCTGACCTCCCACATTCCTCATATCTTAATCTTTTTCTTTTGTTTGTTACTCAACTGAAGCTCAAGTCACATTGAAGAATTTGCAGTTTTCAGGGCAACATCCTTCTTCAAGACTGTGCAGTTGTGCATACTCTCTCTTCTACCTGAAATTCCTTTTAGCTCTTGACATCTGGCAAATGCCTACTCAGATTCATCCTCTTTATAAACCCCCTACCCACCTCCTATTCTCACCTACCTCCTGCCCATCACCCGCAGCTATCTGTTTTTGTAACATTTTGGACCTTAGAGCATCATATCATGATAACATGTATCACTTTGCTTACCTTTCACTACTATTAGATTTGTGAACTTCTTGAAAATACAAATTTTGTCCTGTTTTCATCTTGTTCATCTTTTTTATCTCTAGTGTCCAGCATAGTTCCTGGTGCATGGTTGGCCCTCAATAAGCAAATATTTTGTGCTATTTAATTAAGAATAGGTGTCTCACCATAATGCATTCTGTTTACTTCTCCTTAGGAATCTGGGTGAAGTAGGTTGTATTGGTTCAGTCTGGTGTGGAGACCTTGGTTCAAATGATCAGTGGCCAGATCTGTGGAGAGGGACTCACAGAGAATATGGCCTGTGTTGCCTCTCCAACTGAAAGGATTTGCAGATAAGTTATAGAAAAGAAAAGTGAAAAGGATATTAAAAAGTGCTTTTGGAATAGCCTGATCTAAATCCTGGAAAATTGTTTCTCTATGAAATTTAAGAGTTCCATGGCTTTGTGATTCTCTTTGCCTGGTAAAACTCGGGGGTCCAGATGGATTATAAGTAAATGAAAAATTACTCTGCTATTGATTCAAAGAAAATGCAGCATAACCAAAATGCAAAGGTTATTTCTGGGCCTTTGAATGTCCCTGTTGGATGACAGCCCAAATGAGAAGAAAATTTTCAGTTTTGTATGTTCTTTTTCTGTAGCTATTTGATGTGTGTCTTTTCCCATTCCTCTCTCTTGCTCTCATTCTGCTTCTCTGCCACTGAACTTGGGCTGACTTTGCATGTTGACTCTTCCCACAGACCTCATTCAGGCAGAACCTGGAGATGAATAGGACAATGATGCAACAAGCCCACTGCTCAGTAGAGACCAACCATTCTTTAAAAGACACATTCTTGGGGATCTGGTTCACAAGTGCTATAGGATTTTCAAGGCAACAGTGACAAAGAAATTAGAGAAATTTCCCTAGTGGTCTCCAAAGATCAACAAACAGAGAAGATGCTAGATGATTATCAGCTGGAGAAACAGAGAACAGCAACAGATTCATAGCAAATCAGCCTAGGATTGATCCTAATATTGATCACAAGCATTAATTTTCCTTCCTCTCTGGTTGCTGGGAAGTAACTATTACTCATGATCTAGGACTTTAAGTGATTAATATAACTCAGAGGAGTGCTGGTGAGAGTCTCAAAATACAGAAAAGATGATTGAAAGGTGTTAATAGTACAAGCTCAACTCTACGTAGAAGCACAACTATCTCTATATTGCCTTCACTCAAGAGAGGAGTACTCCCAAGTTGCTTGTTTTTCCCAGAGACAAGCAATTATGCATAGGGCCATGAATCAAGCTTTGTGGATAAAGCAAATTTAGAAGTAGCCAGTTTTGTCTCATCTTTTAAGGAAATTTCTCTTATCTGGCTCTTCCTTTAGGAATGTTTTATATTACTGTCCTGTATTTCATGTGCGTAGTTATTGATGACAACCTAAGGAAGCTGTTTTAGAAGGAGGAATATCCATTTCTAGAGACCCAAGAAGAAAATAAGCTGGGATTCCAAGCAAAGAAGGGCAGGAAGCAAGACAAAGTGTACATGAAACAGGCAGCTTATGGCATCTCTGCTCTAAACCTTAAGACTGAAACCTTCTCTTTGCTCATTTAATATTTTCACATCTCCTTTAACTATCAAAGTGTTAATACCGTGAGGGCTATGATTAGACTGTGGGTCTGGGGAAAACTACAAAGAGGCTGCTCAGACTTTTAAAGTCTAGGAGTTAGATCAGCAGAACAAATAATGACCTTGTGTCTCAGATTTGGTCCAGGCCTGCTCACCAATTAAGAGACTCGGGACTCATAATCTAACATGCAACAGAATGTGTCTTTGCCTGCAATATCCCTTTTGCATGTATCTCTTTGTTTTTTGTTTTCTTTTGTTTTTAACGTCTTAATTTTATTTTTTTCAGTGTTCCAAGATTCATTGTTTATGCACCAGACCCAGTGCTCCATGTAATACATGCCCTCCTTAATACCCACCCCAGGCTCACCCATCCCTCCACCCTCCTCCCCTCCAAAACCCTTAGTTTGTTTCTCAGAGCCTACAGTATCTCATGCTTCATCTCCCCCTCCAGTTTACCCCAACTCACTTATCCTTTCCTTCTCCTAATGTCCTCCATGTTATTCCGTATGCTCCACAAGTAAGTGAAACCATATAATTGACTCTGTCTGCTTGACTTACTTCACTCAGCATATTCTCCTTTGGTCCTGTCCATGTTGATTGGTATATTGGGTATTCTTCCTTTCTGATGGTCATGTAATATTCCATTGTATCTATGTACCATATTTTCTTTATCCACTCATCAGTTGAAGGGCATCTTGGCTCTTTCCACATATTGGTGATTGTGTCCATTGCTGCTATGAACATTGGGGTACAGATGGCCCTTCTTTTCACTACATCTGTATCTTTGGGGTAAATACCCAGTAGTGCAATTGCAGGGTCATAAGGAAGCTCTATTTTTACTTTCTTGAGGAATCTCCACACTGTTCTCCAAATTGGCTGCACCAACTTGCATTCCCACCGACAGTGTAAGAGGGTTCCCCTTCCTCCCCATCCTCTCCATCACTCGTTGTTTCCTGTCATATGGATTTTGACCAAACTGGTGTCAGGTGGTATCTCAATGTGATTTTGATTTGAATTGCCCTGATCGCTAGTGATGATGAACATTTTTTCATGTGTCTGTTAGCCGTTTGTATGTCTTCTTTGGAGAAGTGTCTGTTCATGCTTTCTGCATATATCTTTGAAAACAGCAGGTGTGGTGGCAGCAGCTGAAGGCTATTGTCTAATATTTGAAATTTTCTTCATTCCCTGTTAAATGCTTTTGATGAGAGGTAAGACCATCAAACATAAGTAGAATTTTGGTGACATCTATATTGCATTCATTTGTCTGGATGTCTTCTTTGCTGAAATGTCTGCTCATGTATTCTGCCCATTTCTTGATTGGATTAGTTGGTCTTTGGGTTTTGAGTTTATTAAGTTCTTTATAGATTTTGGATACTAGCTCTTTATCTGATATGTCACTTGCAAATATCTTCTCCCATTCTGTCAGTTGTCTTTTGGTTTCATTGACTATTTCTTTTGCTGTGCAAAAGCTTTTGATCTTGATGAAGTCCAAATAGCTCATTTTTGCCCTGTTTCCCTTGCCTTTGGCAATGTGTCTAGGTAGAAGTTGCTGAGGCTGAGGTCGAAGAGGTTGTTGCCTGTGTTTTCCTCAAGGGTTTTGATGGATTCCTGTCTCACATTGAGGTCTTTCATCCATTTTTGTCTATTTTTGTGTGTGGTATAAGGAAATGGTCCAGCTTCATTCTTCTGCATGTGGCTGTCCAATTTTTCCAACAACATTTGTTGAAGAGACTCTATTTTTTCCACTGGACATTCTTTCCTACTTGTTGAAGGTTAGCTGACCATAGAGTTGAGGGTTGATTTTTGGCCTCCCTATTCTGTTCCATTGATCTATGTGTCTGTTTTTGTGCCAGTACCATACTGTCTTGATGATTACAGCTTTGTAATAGAGCTTGAAGTCTGGAATTGTAATGATGCCAACTTTGGCTTTCTTTTTCAACATTTCTCTGGCTATTCGGGGTCTTTTCTGGTTCCATATAAATTTTAGGATTATTTATTCCATTTTGTTAAAAAAAAGTTGATGGCATTTTGGTAGGATTGCATTAAATTTGTAGACTGCTTAGGTAGCAAAGACATTTTTACAATATTTGCTCTTATGATCCATGTTTATGGAATGTTTTTCCATTTCCTCATGTCTTCCTCAATTTCCTTCATGAATACTCTATACTTTTCTGAGTACTGATTCTTTGCCCCTTTGATGAGGTTTATTCCTTGGTGTCTTATGGTTTGGGGTGCAATTGTAAGTGGGATCAACTCCTCAATTTCTCTTCCTCTGTCTTGCTGTTGGTGTATAGAAATGCCACAAATTTCTATGCATTGATCTTATATCCTTACAACTTACTCAATTCCTGTATGAGTTTTAGAAGTTTTGGAGTAGAGTGTTTTGGGTTTTCCAGATAAAGTATCATATCATCTGCAAAGAGTGACAGTTTGACTTCTTTGCTGATTCAGATGCCTTTTATTTCTTTTTGTTATCTGATTACTGAGGCTAGGACTTCTAGTACTATGTTGAATAGCAGTGATGATAGTGGGCACCCTGCCATGTTCCTGACCTTAGGGGAAAAGATCTCAGTTTTTCCCCATTGAAAATGATATTATCTGTGGTTTTTTCATAGATGGCTTTGATGATATTCAGCCAGGTACCCTCTCTCCATTTGAGAGTTTTTTTTTTAAAGAGTTTTGATCAAGAAATATGCTGTACTTTGTCAAATGCTTTTTCAGCATCTATTGAGAGTATCATATGATTCTTGTTCTTTCTTTTATTAGTATATTGCATCATATTGATTGATTTGCAGATGTTGAACCAATCTTGCAGCCCAGGAATAAATCCCACTTGGCTGTGTTGGATCCTATTGGTTAGTATTGTGGTGAGAATTTTTGCATCTGTGTTCATCAAGGATATTGGTCCATAATTTTGATGGGATCTTTGGTTTTGGGATCAAGGTGATACTGGCCTCATAAAAGGAGTTTGGAAGTTTTCCTTCCATTTCTATTTTTTTGGAACAGTTTCAGGAGAACAGTTATTAATTCTTCTTTAAATGTTTGGTAGAATTTCCCTGGGAAGCCATCTGGCCCTGGGATCTTGCTTGTTGGGAGATTTTTGATGACTGCTTCCATCTCCTTACTGGTTATGGGTCTGTTCAAATTTTCTATTTCTTCCTGCTTCAGTTTTGGTAGTTCATAAGTTTCTAGGAATGCATTCATTTCTTCCAGATTCTCAGATTTGCTGGCGTTTAGTTGCTCATAGTGTGTTCTTATAATTGTTTGTATTTCTTTGGTATTGGTTGTGGTCTCTCCGCTTTCATTCATGATTTTATTAATTTGGTTCCTTTCTTTTTTCTATTTGATAAGTCTGGCCAGGGGTTTACCAATCTTATTAATTCTTTTAAAGAACCAGCTCCTAGTTTCATTGATTTGCTCAATGGTTCTTTTGGCATCTATTTCATTGATTTCTGCTCTAGTCTTTATTATTTCTCTTCTCCTGCTGGGTTTAGGCTTTCCTTGTTGTTCTTTCTCTAGCTCCTTTAGGTGTAGGGCTAGGCTGTGTAATTGAGACCTTTCTTGTTTCTTGAGAAAGGCTTGTATCACTATATACTTTCCTCTCAGGACCACCTTTGCTGTGTCCCAAAGATTTTGAACAGTTGTGTTTTTATTTTCATTTGTTTACATGAATTTTCTCAATTCTTCTGTAATTTCCTGGTTGACCCATTCATTCTTTAGTAGGATGCTCTTTAGCCCCCATGTATTTGAAGTCTTTCCAACTTTCCTCTTGTGATTGAATTCTAGCTTCAGAGCATTGAAATAGGAAAATATACAGGGAATGATCCCAAATCTTTGGTGCCCATTGAGACCTGAATTGTTACACAGGATGTGATCTATCTGGAGAATGTTCCATGTGCAGTAGAGAAGAATGTGTATTCTATTGCTTTGGGATGGAATGTTCTGAGTATATCTGTGATGTCCCTCTGGTCCAGTGTGTCATTTAAAGCCTTTATTTCCTTGTTGATCTTTTGCTTGGAAGATCTTTCATTACAGTGAGGGTGGTTGTTAAAGTCCCCTACTATTATTGTATTACTATTGATGTGTTTCTTTGATTTTGTTATTAATTGGTTTATAAAATTGTCTGCTCACTTATTAGATGCATAGATATTTAAAATAATTAGATCATTCTCTGAAAGCTAGGGTAACTGAGACAGAAGATAGAATTAGTGATCTGGAGGACAAACAGATAGAGAGAAAGGATCAGGAGGAAGCCCGGAAAAAATAGCTTAGAAGCCACGAAAACAGAATTAGAGAATTAAATGACGCCATGAAACATTCCAACACCAGAGTTATTGGAATCCCAGAGGGGGAGGAGAAAGAAAGAAGACTAGAAGATATAGTTGAACATATTCTCCATGAAAATGTTCCCAATCTGGTGAATGGGACCAGCGTTCATGTACTAGAGGCATAACGTTTTCCCCCCAAGATTATAGAATCTAGAAAGACCTCAAGACACCTGATAGTGAGAATGATGAATCATAATTGTAGACAGGATCTCTTGAAAACAGCTAGGACAAAGAAGTTCCTTATGTACAGAGGAAAGCCCATCAGAATAACATCAGACCTGCTCACAGACACATGGAAAGCCAGAAAGGGTTGGCAAGATGTATTCAGGGCACTAAATGAAAGAACATACATCCAAGAATACTTTATCCAGCAAGACTGACATTCAAAATGGATGGAGAGATAAAGAGTTTCCAAGACCAGCAAGGTTTAAAAGAGTATGCGACCACCAGGCCAACACTGCAGGAAATATTGAGGGGGGTTCTATAGAAAAGGAAAAAATCCCAAGAATATCATTGAACAAAAATATATGGAGACTATCTGCAGAAAGAAAGATTTCAAAGGTAACATGATGTCAATAAAAACATATCTTTCAATAATCACTCTCAATGTGAATGGCCTAAATGCACTCATAAAATGACACAGGGTTGCAGATTGGATAAAACGACAGGACCCATCCATATGATGTCTACAAGAGACCCATTTCGAACCTAAGGATACACCCAGACTGAAAGTGAAGGGATGAAGAAGAATCTTTCATGCCAATGGGCCTTAAAAGAAGGTCAGGATAGCAATTCTCATATCAGTTAAGTTAGATTTTAAACTAAAGACTGTAGTCAGAGATACAGAAGGACACTACATCATTCTTAAAGGGGCTATCCACCAAGAAGGTCTAACAATTGTAAATATTTATGCCCCCAATATGGGAGCAGCTAATTACATAAGAAAACTGTTAATCAAGATAAAGAGTCATATTGATATGAATACATTAACAATAGGAGATCTTAACACGCCACTCTCAGTAATAGACAGATCATCCAAGCAGAAAAGCAATGAAGAAACAAGAGCACTGAATGACACATTGGACCAGATGGACCTCATAGATATATGCAGAACATTCCACCCTAAAACAACAGAATACCCATTCTTCTCAAGTGCACATGGAACCTTCTCTAGAATAGACCACATACTGGGTGACAAATCAGGGCTCAACCAATACCAAAAGACTGAGATTATTCCCTGCATATTCTCAGATCACAATGCTTTGAAACTGGAATTCAATCACAAGGAAAAGTTTGGAAGGAACTCAAACACCTGGAAGCTAAAGACCACCTTGCTAAAGAATGCTTGGATCAACCAGGAGATCAAAGGAGAACTTAAACAATTCATGTAAACCAATGAGAATGAAGACAATTTCATCCCAAAACCTATGGGATACAGCAAAGGTGGTCCTAAGAGGGAAATACATAGTCATCCAAGCCTCCCTCAAAAAAAATTGAAAAATCCAGAATACACCAGCTGTCTCTACCCCTTAAAGAACTGGAGAATCAACAACAAATTAAGCCAACTCCACACACAAGAAGGGACATAATCAAGATTAGAGTAGAGATCAATGCGATAGAAACTAGAGATACAGTAGAACGCATCAATGAAACTAGAAGCTGGTTTTTTAAAAGAAACAATAAGATCAATAAACCACTGGCCACACTAATCCAAAAGAAAAGAGAGAAGGCCCAAATTAATAAAATTATGAATGAAAAGGGAGAGATCACAACTAACGCCAAGGAAATAGAAACAATCATCATAAATTATTATCAACAGTTATATGCCTATAACTTAAGCAACCTAGGTGAAATGGAGGCATTCCTAGAAAACTTATAGCTTCCAAAATTGAACCAGGAAGAAATTGACAACCTGACTAGACAGATATCTAGTAAAGAGATTGGATTGATGATCAAAAACCTCCCAAAAAACAAGAGCCCAGGACCTGACGGGTTCCCTGGGGAATTCTGCCAAACTTTCAAAGAAGAAATAACACCTATTCTCCTGAAGCTGTTTCAAGAACTTAAAGCAGAAGGAAAACTTCCAGACTCTTTTTATGAAGCCAGTATTACCCTCATCCCCAAACCAGGCAAAGACCCCACCAAAAAGGAGAATTTCAGACCAATATCACTGGTGAATATGGATGCTAAGATTCTCAATAAGATCCCAGCAAATAGGATCCAACAGCACATTAAAAAGATTATCCACAATGATCAGGTGTGATTCATCCCTGGGTTGCAAGGATGGGTCAACATTCGCAAATCAATCAATGTGATAGAACAAATCAATAAGAGAAGAGAGAAGAACCACATGGTCCTCTCAGTTGATGCAGAAAAAGCCTTTGACAAAATACAGCATCCGTTCCTGATGAAAACACTTCACAGTGTAGGGATAGAGGGAACATTCCTGAACTTCATAAAATCTATCTATGAAAAACCCACAGCAAATATCATCCTCAATGGAATAAGGCTGACAGCCTTCCTGTTGAGATCAGGAACACGACAAGGATGCCCACTCTCACCACTCTTGTTCAACATAGTATTAGAAGCCCTAGCAACAGGGCGCCTGGGTGGCTCAGTTGGTTAAGCAACTGCCTTCAGCTCATGATCCCAGAGTCCCAGGGTCGAGTCCTGCATTGGGCTCCCAGCTCCACAGGGAGTCTGCTTCTCCCTCTGACCCTCTCTCTCATGCTCTCTATCACTCTCTGAAATAAATAAATAAATAAAATCTTTAAAAAAAAGGAAGCCCTAGCAACAGCAATCAGACAACAAAGAGAAATAAAAGGTATCCAAATTGGCAATGAAAAAGTCAAACTCTCTCTCTTCAAAGATGACATGATACTTTATATGGAAAATCCAAGACTCAACCCCCAAACTGCTAGAACTCATACAGCAATTCAGTAATGTGGCAGGATACAAAGTCAATGTGCAGAAATAAGTTGCTTTCTTATACACTAACAATGAAAACACAGAAAGGGAAATTACAGAAAGTAAATTCCATTTACTATAGCACCAAGAACCATAAGACACCTGGGAATAAACCTAACCAAAGAGGTAAAGGATCTGTACTCGAGGAATTACAGAACACTCATGAAAGAAATGGAAGAAGACACAAAAAGATGGAAGACCATCCCATGGTCTTGGATTAGAAGAATAAACATTGTTACAATGTCTATACTGCCTAGAGCAGTCTATGCATTCAGTGCCATTTCAACCAAAATTCCACCAGTATTTTTCAAAGAGCTGGAGCAAATAATCCTAAAATTTGTATGGAATCAGAAAGGACCTTGAATTGCTAAGGAAATGTTGAAAAAGAAAAACAAAACTGGTGGCATCACGTTACCTGATTTCAAGCTTTACTACAAAGCTGTGATCACCAAGACAGCATGGTACTGGCATAAAAACAGACACATAGACCAGTGGAACAGAATAGAGAGCCCAGATAGGGACCCTCAGCTCTATGGTCAAATAATCTTCAACAAAGCAAGGAAAAAATATCTGGTGGAAAAAGATAGCTTCTTCAATAAATGGTGCTGGGAAAATTGGACAGCTCTATGTAGAAGAATGAAACTAGACCATTCTCTTACACCATACACAAAGTTAAACTTGAAATGGATAAAAGACATCAATGTGAGATAGGAATTCATCAGAACATAGAGCAGAACGTAGGCAGTAACCTCTTAGATATCAGCCACAACAACCTCTTTCATGATCATCTTTCTTTGGAGAGATGCCTCTCCAAAGGCAAAGGAAACAAAAGTGAAAATGAACTCTTCGGACTTTATCAAGATCAAAAGCTTCTGTGCAGCAAAGGAAACAGTCAACAAAACAAAGAGGCAACCCACAGAATGGGTGAAGATATTTGCAAATGACAGTACAGACAGAAGGCTGGTATCCAGGATCTATAAAGAACTCCTCAAACTGAACACACAAAAAACAGATAATCATGTCAAAAAATGGGCAGAGGTCATAAATAGACACTTCTCCAGTGAAGCCATACAAATGGCTATCAGACACATGAAAAAATGTTCATCATCACTAGCCATCAGGGAGATTCAAATCAAAACCACATTGAGATACCACCTTACACCAGTTTGAATGGCCAAAATTAGCAAGACAGGAAACAACGTCTGTTGGAGAGGATGTGGAGAAAGGGGAACCCTCTTACACTGTCAGTGGGAATGCAAATTGGTGCAGCCAATTTGGAGAACAGTGTGGAGATTTCTTAGAAAAGTAAAGATAGAGCTTCCCTATGACCCTGCAATAGCACTACTGGGTATTTACCTCAAAGATACAGATGTAGTGAATAGAAGGGCCATCTGTACCCCAATGTTCATAGCAGCAATGGCCACGGTTGCCAAGCTGTGGAAAGAACCAATATGCCCTTCAACGGATGAATGGATAAGGAATATGTGGTCCACATACATTATGGAGTATTATGCCTCCATCAGAAAGGATGAATGCCCAACTTTTGTATCAACATGGGCGGGACTGGAAGAGATTATGCTGAATGAAATAAGTCAATCAGAGAGAGTCAATTATCATATGGTTTCACTTATTTGTGGAGCATAACAAATAACATGGAGGAAATGGGAAGATGGAGAGGATAAGGGAGTTGAGGGAAATTGGAGGGGGAGATGAACCATGAGAGACTATGGACACTAAAAAACAATCTGAGAATTTTGAAGGGGCGGGGGATGGGAGGTTGGGGGAGCCAGGTGGTGGGTTTTATGGAGGGCACATATTGCATGGAGCACTGGGTGTGGTGCATAAACAATGAATTCTGGTACACTGAAAAGAAATTATATAAAAATATAAAATTGTTAGATCTTGTTGTTGTACAGTCCCTTTAAGTATAATGTAGAGTCCTCCCTCATCTTTTATTATAGTCTTTGGCTTAAAATCTAATGGATTTGCTATAAGGATTGCCACCCCACCTTTCTGTTTATATCCGTTAAGATAGCAAATTGTTTCCCACCCCCGCACTTTAAATCTGGAGGTGTCCTTGGGTCTAAAATGAGTTTCTTTTAGATAGCATATTGATGGGTCTTGTTTTTTTATCCATTCTGAGACCCATTATGAGATCTTTTGATTAGGGCATTTAGCCCATTTACATTCAGGGTAACTATTGAAAGATATTAATTTAGTGCCATTGTCTGTCTGTAAGTTGACTGTTACTGTATATTTTCTCTATTCCTTTCTGGTCTGTTACTTTTAGGCCTCTTTTTTCTCAGAGGACCCCTTTCCATATTTCTAGTAGGGCTGGTTTGGTGTTTGCAAATTCTTTTCATTTTGTTTGTCCTGGAAACTTTTTATCTCTCCTTCTATTTTCACTGACAGCCTAGCTGGGTATAGTATCCTTGGCTGCACATTTTTCTCACTTAGTGCTCTGAATATATCATGCCAGTCCTTTCTGGCCTGCCAGGTTTCTGTGGATAAGTCTGCTGCCAATCTGATATTTTTACCATTGTATGTTACAGACTTCTTGTTCTGAAATTATTTTAGGATTTTCTCTTTGTCACTAAGACTTGTAAGTTTTACTATAAGATGACAGGGTGTGGACCCGTTTTTATTGATTTTCGGGGGTGGATTCTCTTTTCCTCCTGGATTTTGATGCTTGTTCCTTTTGCCATATTAGGGAAATTCTCTACTATAATTCACTCCAATATACCTTCTGCCCCTCTCTCTTCTCCTTCTGGGATCCCAATTACCCTAATATTGTTTTTTCTTATAGTATCACTTATCTCTCAAATTCTCCCCCCATGGTCCCATAGTCATTTGTCTCTCTTTTGTTCAGCTTCTTTATTCTCCATCATTTGGTCTTCTAAATCACTAATTCCCTTTTCTGCCTCATTTATCCTATCAGTTAGAGCCTCCATTTTTTTAAGAGTCTCCATTTTTTATTGCACCTCATTACTAGCTTTTTAAATTTCAACTTGTTTTGATTTTAGTTCTTTTATTTATCCAGAAAGGGATTTTATTTCTCTAGGAAGGGATTCTCTTATGGATTCTCTAATATATTACATGCCTTTTTTGAGCCTAGATAGCACCTTGATAATTATCATTCTGAACTCTAGTTCTGACATCTTACCAATGTCCATATTGATTAGGTCCCTAGCCACCAGTACTGCCTCTTGTTCTTCTTCTTTTTTTTATGGTGAGTTTCTCTGCCTTGTCATTTTATCCTAATAAGAATAGATGACTGAGAGAACAAAATACTAAAATGGTGGCAAAGAAATAAAATAAATAAAGGTGGCAAAGTCCCCAGAAATATATACACTAACCAAATCAGAGGAGACCTGAAACCGGGGGAGAACTAGGAAAAAAATTTTTTAAAAGAGAAAAATATGTATATATTAGACTGGCGAATAGAACAGAGCTCCCCCCCCCACTTGATTTGGGGTGTATTCTTGTCTCTTAGAAGAAAATACCTCCCAACATTTTAAAGAAGGAAAACATATATAAACAAAAATTAGGGTTAACACGATGAAGGGATGGGATAGGATTGTAAGGATGGAAATAAAAAAGATTCTAAAAAATGAATTGATAAGATAAGTTGGTTGGAAAAAGAAAAAAAAAAAGAGGATAGAATGTGATCAGGCTGGAGACTAGAACAAAGCCATGCACTAGAATTAGCGTATATTTTGATCTACTAGAAGAAACTGCATCCCAAAATTTTAAAGAAGTAAAACCTATATAAAATTAAATGAAATTAAAAACCTTATAAAATAAGGTTAAATAAATGAAGGGGTATAATATGACTATAACAATGAAAATATAAAAGATTTTTTTAAAAAGGTATTGATATGATAGAACGGTTAAAATATTAAAAGAAGAAAGATGAAAGTTTAAAAAATAGAATAAGAAAAAATAAAATAAAAAGAAATTTAACTTTGCAAGACTAAAAGATCATGGGGAAAAGCCATGAATTCTATGCATTGCTTTCCTCTAGCTCTGGAGTTCTGCAGTTCTCATTGATCTGTGAACTTGTTCTTCACTGGGTGTTCTTGGTGTTCTTCTGGGGGATGGTCCAGTTGCAGTGATTATCAAATGTCTTTGCCCAAGATGGAATTGCACTGTTCTTGCCAGAGGCCAGGCTAAGTAATCTGCTCGGGTTTGCTCTCAGGAGCTTTTGTTCCCTGAACACTTTCTGTAGAGCTTTGGAGGAGGAGAATGAAAATATTGGCCTCCCAATCTCCAACCTATGGAGCTGAGAGCTTGGGGCCCCTCTCTTTAGTGCACCCACAGAGAAAAGCAGTCAATCACTCCTGTCTCTCTGGCCTCCACCTGTGGCCCATGCTCACTCAGCCTGTGACCAAGCATTTCTATCTGTAGCAATGGCCCCATTTGGAGTCTCCAAACCCACAGATTCCTGCCAGCACTCTTGCGCAACTCCTGCTGACGTAGGAAGGAGCGGCTCTCTCCAGTTCTGCCCCTTTTGGGGCCCCTGCTCAAAAAGCAGCAGTCCAACTGTGCCTCAGATCATGGTTTAAGGTAACCCTAAGCTGTGAGCGCACTCCTCAGCTTGTCTTCCTGCTCCAATATCTGGCAGCTCTGCCATACTCAGACACCCCTGATCTTTCTGTGAGCCCTCAGGTCCTGAGACCATGCTGTCCCTGTGAGGGCCTCTGGAACAATGTCCCTCAGTGGAGAAGACTTCTAAAAGTTCTGATTTGTGCTCTGCTGCTCTATCACTATCTTCCCATTGCTTCAGATTCATTTCTCTGCACGTCCTACCTTCCAGAAAGTGGTCAATTTTCTGTTCCTAGAATTGTTGCTCTTCTTTTCGTCTATCTTCTGTTGAGTTTGTAGGTGTTCAGAATGTTTTGATAACTATCTAGCTGGACTCCTGGGACCTAATGATATTTTAGCCTCCTACTCCTCCGTCATCTTGCTTCCTTGGATCATATGGCATTTCTAGTGTTTTTTTTTTAAGATTTTATTTATTTATCTATTTATTCATTTATTTATTTATTTGAGAGAGTGAGCAATAGAGAAAGAACACATTAACAGCAGCAGAGGAAGATGGAGAGGGAGAAGCAAGCTCCTTTGCAAGCAAGGAGTCCAATGCAGGACTTGATCTCAGGACTCTGGGATCATTACCCAAGTCTAAGCAGACACATAACTGAGTGAACCACCCAGGTATCCCTGTATTTGTAAGTTTTTGCAGCACCTTTATATTCCTTTCCACAATGACTGTACATATTTACATTTATGGATTTATAACTTCACTATAATAAAATACAGTGAGACAGGCCATAAGAGACTCTTAATCTCAGGAAACAAACTGAGGGTTGCTTGGGATTTGAGAGTAGAGGGATAGGGTAGCTGGGTAATGGAAATTGGGGAGGATATGTGCTATGGTGAGTGTTGTGAATTGTCTAAGACATATGAATCACAGACCTGTACCCCTGAAGCAAATAATACACTATATGTTAATAAAAACACACACAGTTAAATTATTATTGACAAATATATCCCCCTATGTAACTAATTCCACAATCAAAACACAATATTTTTGTGTCAGAAAATTCCTTTTGCCCCTTTTCTGACAATTCTTATGCACATGTCCCCAAGTACTAATCCAATTCATAAAACTACCCCACCAATCCCCAAGTAACTATTGATCCTAGAATTTCATAAAAAGGAAATCATACAGAATGAACTTATTTTTTGTCTAGTTCTTTAGTTTAGCACAATGTTTTTAGGATTCAAACATGCTGTTGTGTTGCATTTATGAGCAGTTCATTGTTTAAAAAATCCAAAGTAGTATTCTGTTAAATGGATGCAGCATAGGGATATACCACAGTTTTATTTGTGCATTCATCTGTTGATACACACTTCTTTTTTCAAGTTTTTGGCTAGTTTGAATGAAGATGATAAGAACAATAGTAAATTTTTGTTGACAAAATTTTTCATCTATTTTAGGAATCCAATATTAGAATTACCAGGTTGGATAACAAATGTACACTAGATTTCATATGCCTATTTAAAATTTTGTTCCTTTTAAAATTTTGAAATCAAGGGAGACCCAGGGATTATAATCTGTGATTACAAGAATAATACAAAAAGCTTCAGACAATTTTATGAAGTCAGACTCATGGGAAAGCAGTGTTTACCACAGCTCTCTGGACTTCATTTTTAATAACTTCCTTTTAGGAATATCCACTGTTCAGATCATTGGAGAATTTAGGTTTGTGTGTTTGATAAGTAGTTGCCAGAAGTTTAGGATAGAGAAATATTCTGGGTGTCTAGGGAAAAAATCCAGTGAAAACTGCCAAGTTGGATTTGGGTCTTCAGACTGCAAATTTTGCCATCCTATACTCAGCCCCTGATTCCTTCACGAGTGACTCCACTGCTATGTGTTTACCTCAGCCTAGCAGGTACAAGGAGGGAATTGTCCAGGGGACTATATCTCTTCAGGAGCTCCTGCAAAATTTGTGAAGTATTGGCCTTTCCTCTTCAACACCATCTTTACTTTTTTTGATGTGTGGAGGGGCACTTATCTTTAATTCTCCTTTCAAGAACTCAGTACATAAAGTCTGCTCCAAGGTGCCTGCAGGGAGCAAATTCTGTACAGCAGAAATAAAATTGGGATTATTACCCTAAAATCTGTAGGGTAATAGCCTTCCACACTGACCTCATTTTCTAACAACTGGACTCTGGCAGATACTTCTGTCCTTTGCTGACTCTGTTCCCATCCCCTTGTACTTTGCCCATTGCTACAGGCAGAAGGCTACATGGAAACCTGGTATTTTGATTTTGGAAAATCTCTGACTCTAGAAATTGAGATGAATATTACAGCTTTTTTTTAAAGAAAAGATTTTTATTTATTTATTTGAGAGAGAGACAGAGATAGCAGGAGAGAGCACATGAGTGGGGAGGAGAGGGAGAAGTAGGCTCCCCAGTGTGTAGGGAGCCTGACTCAAGACTAAATTCCAGGACCCTGAGATCATGACCCCAGCTGAAGGCAGATGGCTGACTGAGCTGCCCAGGTGCCCAAATATGACAGCTTTTGAGGACTTTTGTTATTGTAAGACCCAATACATTGCTCTATCATCTCTGTCACAGTGTATATACTTTACCCGGATCTCATGTGGAAGATAAAGTGTTTGGCCAATTTATAATCTTTGTTTCTTCTGGAGCTTAAGGTAGGAAGAAAAAAGCCCATTATTTCTGCAACTTTACCAGCTCCCAAACCCAGGTGAACATGCCTCATTTTTCCTGTTGGTCATCTGTGGGCAGCCCTGCTAATAGATATTGTATTTTTCTTGATTCTTAACCCATGTTTTGTTGTTACTGGTTGTATAAGTGCTTGTGTTTGGGAATCTAAGTAAAAATATGTATGAATGTGCATGATAATACATGCATGGGATATACACTTATTGATTTGTTAAATATAAATTTATTGAAAAACTTATCTGTGTCAAGAGATGGAGATAAAATCACTGATGATCTTTGTCTTTTAAGAATTCATTAACTATTAAAAAACTGTGTAGAAAGTAAATATATATTATATGATAGAAAGTATGTATTAATAGTGGTAGGTATAAAACCTAGAGAAGCAAAGAGATGGAAAATAACAACTCAGCTTAATGGACTTCTTGAAAGCTTGAGTGAAGAAGTGACATTAGAGGAGCATACTAAAGGGTGACTAGGAGTTTATCTAGTTGATAAAGCAGAAGTGAACTTCCAAAGAGGAAATGGCACAGGCAGAGACACAGGTTCATGTACCTTTGGGTATGGCAGGAACTTGGGTTAGGAGTTAGGAAGTGGGGAAAGATGGCTTTGCAGACATTTGCAGCCAGGCAGAGATGCTGTAGGATTTGGTCATGCATTCGGACTTCAGGCTATAAACAATGGAGAGTCATTGAACTGGTTTAATGGGGAGTTGAAAATGATACTATTATCACTTTCTAAAGATTATTCTATTCTACTTTTTGAAAGGTCAATACAGGAGACAGAGATCGTAGAGGTATAAGAAATAGAAGATATAGGGTCAGAATGTAGGTTGGTCATAACAGGAAATAGGGGGGAAGAGAGAGACTCGAGGTCAGAGATACAATCTAATGACTAAACTATCCAGTAGTAGAAAGAAAAGGAAGGAGGAGAAAATAGCTCTCCTTTCCAACCTTAGTTGTCTTAGTACCTTTGTCGGTATAAGAAAAAAAGGGAGTATTTATGTAGAAATTAATTGTGGAAAAACAGAAGAGTACATTAGTTTCAGTTTTGTTTGTGCTAAATTGAAATTTAAATGAGAAAATGTGTGTAGAGTGGGCCCTGTGTGTGCATTAAGTAATACATACTTGTTATTTCTATAGATAATTAAAATGTATCATGTACCAAATAATAACTGTGTTTATATAGATTATTACATTTAATTCTTGAAGCAAATGGAGAAATTAAATACTAATATCTTCATTTTATGGATATATAAACCGAGGCTTATATAATGTAAATTACTTACCCAAGATGATGTATATATTAATTTATAGAGCTCAGATGCAAACTAAACTCTGTCTTCAAAACTTTATGCTGTCATTGTCATCATCATCATCATCATGATCATAATAATTTCTTTTCTTTTCTTTTTTTCCATTTTTTGGTCATCATCTGTTATATACATAAGGGAATTTTCAGTGAGGTCCACTAAGATGGTTGATATGTGAATGAGAACTTTGAAAAAAAAAAGCCTTAATGGCTCACAGAAATTTAGAAGTCATCAACAATTAAATGATAGCTGAAGTCAGAGGAGGAGATGAGGTCATTCAGAGAGAATGTGTAGACTCAGAAAGTGAAGAAAAGAGGAAGATGTCAATTAAATGGTGAGTAGAAGGAAAAAGATGACAAAGGAAGAGATGTCATTAGAGGGAAAAAAAGGTGTAAGAGAAGGCAAGGGAGAATACATCTTTAGGAGTATCTAGAGTTTTAATGATAGATCAAGTCAGATAACCAAAAGCAAAATTAGCATGTTTGGCCATTGAAGGTTCCCTTTGATAGTGCAGTATAGATTCATTGGAGAGATGAAAAGCATAATATGTGTGGAAGCTTAGAGTGAAGGGTAAGATGCTTATTCTTTCATTAGAAGGAAAAGGAATAACACAAGAGATAGGGAAGGTAAAAGGAAAAAAGAGGTTATAATTGTTAGAGAAATAACCAGAAGAGAGGTATGGGTAGTTGTGCACAGGGGAATGCCCTTATTATAGTTAAGACAATTTTCTTTCCTTTCTTTTTCTTTTCTTTTTTTTTAAAGACAAATCTTCCCTGTGAGGAAAGGATGGATTGCTACAGGTTTGTAGGCATGTGTGTTTGGAGAGGCAAGTGGTTGAACTTATTTGAGGCTTTTAATTTCTCTGTGGTATAATCGGAAAGACAAAATCCTGAGAGTGATGAGATGGACTGGGTTAGGTTAAGGTAGGGACTAGAAAAGAATAAACGTCCCAGCTATGGAAGTGGTACTGGAAAGACACAAGGGAAACGTAAAGAAAGGAGGCTGTTTGTGGAAACACTGTCTGTCATAAGAAACTTTTGCATTTGTTGTGATTATTCTCTAGTTTAACCTAGTGGCTGAAATATATACAAGACAAAATCAAATATTAAATGACTTTGGGTTCAGGAGATTAGATTTAAAATAAATAACCAAATGAAGAAGAGTTTTGAGAAGGAGTGTCAAACTGCCAAAAACCCTAGCTAATTAACTTACCAACTAATAAGAATGGAGTCAGGAAAAGCATCATATTTGATGAGTAGCAAATTATGGAAATTTTGGAAAGGCAGTTGCAGTAGTCATGGTAAGAAATGAAAAATGGGAAAGTGGTAAAAAGGGAAAAATAGATGAAAAATTTCAATCACTAATATATTTGGCAATGAAAGAAGACCGAGTGATTGTAAAGTTTGACAACAAAATGAAAAAAATTAGTGACTAGAAAAGGTAGCAGGACTAAAGGAAGGCTGTGTGTGTGTGTATGTGCACATGCATATGTATGCATTTTAGTGTAGAGGATATTATAACATATTTGAAGGTATAATAAATGGAGGGAAAAAGAAAACATTAGAAAAGAATGTCAAACAAAGAAACTTCTTGCTTTTGCTATTAGTTCTTTAAAAAAACTATATGGTCAATTAATCTTCAATATATTTGGTAATGAAGGAAGACAGAGTGATTGGAACATTTGACAACAAAATGAAAAAAAAAAATTAGTGGCTAGAAAGGGTAACAGAACCAAAAAAAAGGTTCTGGATTTTGTCTTTCTGATTATACCCCAGAGAAATTCTACTCAGTTTCCATTGGAGTTTTATAGCTTTCTGAAAAGATTTAAGTCAGGAATATGGAGGAGGATTTTCTGGATTTTGTGGGATTTTCCCCCCTAATTCACGTAATTTAAAGCTTAGACATTCTCTGTGTTTTAGTCATAATAAGCTCATGGTTTTTGTGTTGTTTAATTCTTTTTATCATTTCTATTTATTGCCATGGAAAGATACACTGTGATATTTAAATTTACACAGCCATCATTTAGCTTCACATTGTTACATTTATTAAATATGTAGCTTGATTTTTTTTATCAGTTTTGAAAAATTCTCAACTATTACCTCCTTAAATGTATCTTTCAACCTATTTTATCTTTTGTTTTCCTCTGAGACTTAAATTGTACTTGTTGGACTTTATGTCACATATTCCACATGTTTCATTTTTACTTCTTATTTTTTGTTTTTCCATCCTCCAATTTGGACATTTCCTTATCTATCTTCCTGTTCACTGTTCCTATCTTTGTCTATGTGTAGTATGCTGTTAAACCATCCTTTGTGTACTCATTTTAATAATTTTATTTTTAGAACTAAATATTCTTTTTTTCCAATGTTTTAAATATTCTGAGTAAATTCTCTACCTTATTATTTAATATAAATATTTTGAACCAACAGTATTTGAAAGATTACATCCGATAATGCAAATATTTGGATTTCCCGTGTTTGTTCATGTTATTGGGCACTCTTCCTCTTTCTCTCCCTGTCCCTCATGCTCTTCCTCCCTGCCTCACCATATCCCTTTATCTTCATCTTTCCTTCTAAGAAGTAGTTCTGGTTTTTGTGTTTTATTTTGCTTAGTCCAAGATATTGTGCATGGAATATTATAAAACCGATTTGAGGTCCCAAATATGCTACCTTCTTCAAGTGACAATTTATTTTGCTTTTGTTAGGGATCTAGGAAAAGAGAAGATTGTTTTATGCAAATCAGAGATTTGTTGATTAAATGAGATGGCTTATTTATGTCCATTTCACTCCCTATTCTAAAGGTATGGCTCTTCAGGTATGCTTGGGAGTATTTATTAGTATTGCATTTGATAAGCCTTAAGCTCTAATTTTTATCTCCCTCACCCTCACTATTTTACAACTACTGAAAAATTCCTCACTTTTTAGGCTCTCAGACCCCACTTGATATTGAATTTATTAGATTCTCAGCTGCTTCTTTTGAATCCACAGATGCCTTATGGGAAAAAATAATTCTGACTGTCAGTCCCACCATACTGTGCTTCCTCTTTCCCAAGATCTTTGTCTCATGGATTTATAATTGTTTTCAGTGGAAAGGTTGGACTAAAGTAGGTATTCAACAATTATTAGAATTGGAAATCTGTATTTGTGTTTTTATATTTCTCAACTGATGTTGTCATATGCCTCATCCCTTAATGTTCAAAAATGCCTATGTTCCTTGATAAAACTCTACATAGGTATCATATATTCTTCAATATACTTCCATTTATCATTTGTTGTTATTTTATTTGCAATTTTTGCATCTGTATTTGAAGGTGAAATTTCTTTCATTGTGTGGGTTCTCTTTATCAGATTTTTTATTAGATTTTGGCATGTATTATAAAATAATATAGGAAATATAGAGCTGAATTAGATATTTGATAGTTATGTTTTTAATATCTTGTTTCCTTTGCTCAAAATCTGCTGATATTTTGTGGATCCATATTTCTGTAGAGAATATGATTCTATGGTACCTTAGACTTTATTTCAGTACATTTCTGCATGTTGCAAAGAAACTATATTTATTTTTAGATGTGGGCAAGAAAGCATGTAGCTCTCATAACTTTTAGGATGAGGGTGACAATGATGAGGACTATGTGGAGAGCTGTAAAGAAACATATTGAGTGTCTTGATAGAACCTCACCTGAGGCCAGCACTGCCTGGATTTTAGGTAATTAAAATCTATAAATTCTCATTGTTTAATAGCACTTTTATTTATTTATTTCATTGACATACAAAGTATTATTTCCCCCAGAAGTACAGGTCTGTGAATCATCAGGCTTACACATTTCACAGCACTCACCATAGCACATACCCTCTCCAATTTCCTTAACCCAGCCACCCTATCCCTCCCCGCCAACCCCCAGAAACCATCAATTTGTTTCATGAGATTAGGAGTCTCTTATGGTTTGTCTACCTCCTGATCCCATCTTGTTTCATTTTTTCCTTCCTTACCCCCAACAACCCCCCACCCTGCCTCTCAAATTCCTCATATCAGAGAGACCATATGATAATTGTCTTTCTCTGATTGGCTTATTTCGCTCAGCGTACTGCCCTCTACTTCCATCCACATCATTGCAAATGGCAAGATTTTGTTTCTTTTGATGGCTGCATAGTATTCCATTGTACACCACATCTTCTTTATCAATTAATCTGTTGGTGGATATCTAGGTCCTTTCCATAGTTTGGTTTACAAGCACTTTTTATAAACACTTTTTTTGTAAGCATGTTCGTTTCCTTTTGCTTACAAACAACCCATTTTAAAAATTATAAATTGATATGAGAACTGGGGTGTTGAAAGTAGCCATAAAATATAGAATTAACTGAGTCAGTAAGTGAGGTGGAGGAAAGAAAGAACTTACTCTTTCTTATTGCTAAGTTAGAAAAACCCTTATTAGCATAACCAGTTTGCTTCATGTGTCTGGGGATTCTTTTCTGAGTCTGCTTTCTGAAGATACAAAATTATGGGAAATGTTAGAAAAGATCCACTATGTTGAGCTGTGTTGGTAATATTTTATGATTTTCATGAAGATCTTCTTTTTCTTCTCCCTTCTTATTTTCCCTTCCCCTCTTCCTCTCCCTTCCACCTTCGCCTTCTTCTTCTTCTTCTTCTCCTCCTCCTCCTTCACCTCTTCTTTCCTCCGCCTCCTCCTCCTCTTCTTCTCTTTATCCTCTTCCTTCATCTTCTTCCTCTTCTATTCTTTTCAAGATTTTGAATCTAGAAAAATTTAAAAACTAATATAATATAAAATCTTAAATAAATTACAGTTAAATCATTTAGATAATTATTGTGGATCAATTATCTTAAAAGACTGCTCTTTTCTGAGACAACATAATTTTACTTGCCAAATCTTCTATTTTAATGTAAACTTTTATACTAAAGGATAACATATCTGCAGAGAAGTACACAAATAATAGGTGTACAGTACAATGAATTTTCACATCATGAAATGTTGTCATGGACCCATCTTAAGAAAAAGAAAATTACAGCATCCCTGAAACTTACCCCTTATCTTTTCTTTATCCCTACACACCTTGAAGGGCGACTACTTTATGAGATAGTTTATTTTCTTTAAAGCATATACAAAGGATAAGAGGGAAGAAACATTAAAGAGAGGACTGTTGGGAGGGAGACAAATCAAAAGAGACTCCTAATGTCAAAACAAACTGAGGAGGTGGGGAGGAGGGGTGTCGGGAGAGGGTGTTGGGGTTACATTTTATGTTTATAAAAAATAAAAAAAAATAAAAAAAGAGATATTCTATCACACATATTGCAGTGACATGGGTGGAGCCAGAGTGTATTGTGCTAAGCAAAATGAGTGAATCAGAGAAAGAAAAATACCA
>RCUC01085080.1:0-13216 GCA_003697995.1 Taxidea taxus jeffersonii
AAAAAAAAAAAAATCCATCAATATGCTGCCTACAAGAAACTAATTTTAGACCCAAAGACACCTCCAGATTTAAAGTGAGGGGGTGGGGGGCACCTGGGTGGCTCAGTGGGTTGAGGCCTCTGCCTTCGGCTCGGGTCATGATCCTGGGGTCCTGGGATCGAGCCCTGCATCGGGCTCTCTGCTCGGTAGGGAGCCTGCTTCCCTTCCTCTATCTCTGCTTGCCCCTCTGCCTACTTGTGATCTCTCTCTGTCAAATAAATAAAATCTTTAAAAAAAATAAAAAAATAAAGTGAGGGGGTGGAAAACAACTTACTATGATAATGGACATCAGAAGAAAGCTGGGGTGGCAATCCTTATATCAGATCAATTAGATTTTAAGCCAAAGACTATAATAAGAGATGAGGAAGGACACTATATAATACTCAAAGGGTCTGTCCAACAAGATGATCTAACAATTTTAAATACCTATGCCCCTAACATGGGAGCAGCCAACTATATAAACCAATTAATAACAAAATCAAAGAAACACATCGACAATAATACAATAATAGTAGGGGACTCTAACACTCCCCTTACTGAAATGGACAGATCACCCAAGCAAAAGATCAACAAGGAAATAAAGGCCTTAAATGACACACTGGACTAGATGGACATCACAGATATATTCAGAACATTCCATCCCAAAGCAAAAGAATGCACATTCTTCTCTAGTGCTCATGGAACATTCTCCAGAATAGATCTCATTTTGGGTCATAAATCAGGTCTCAGCTGGTATCAAAGATTGGTATCATTCCCTGCATATTTTCAGACCACAATGCTCTGAAGCCAGAACTCAACCACAAGAGGAAATTTGGAAAGAACCCAAATACATGGAGGTTAAAGAGCATCCTAATAAAGAATGAATGAGTCAATGAGGAAATTAAAGAAGAATTGAAAAAGTTCATGGAAACAAATGATAATGAAAACACAACTGTTCAAAATCGGTGGGACACAGCAAAGGCAGTCCTGAGAGGAAAATATATAGCAATACAAGCCTTTCTCAAGAAACAAGAAAGGTCTCAAATACACAACCTAACCCTACACCTAAAGGAGCTCGAGAAAGAACAACAAAGAAAGCCTAAACCCAGCAGGAGAAGAGAAATAATAAAGATCAGAGCAGAAATCAATGAAATAGAAACCAAAAAAACCCCAAAAAACAAAACAAAACAAACAAAAACAGTAGAACAAATCAGTGAAACTAGGAGCTGGTTCTTTGAAAGAATTAATAAGATTGATAAGCCCTGGCCAGACTTATCAAAAAGAAAAGAGAAAGGGCCCAAATAAATAAAATCATGAATGAAAGAGGAGAGATCACAACCAACACCAAGAAATACAAACAATTATAAGAACATATGAGCAACTCTACGCCAACAAATTTGACAATCTGGAAGAAATGGATGCTTTCCTAGAGACATATAAACTGCCAAAACTGAACCAGGAAGAAATAGAAAACCTGAACAGACCCAAAACCAGTAATGAGATTGAAACAGTCATCAAAAATCTCCAAACAAAAGCCCAGGGCTAGATGGCTTCCCACGGCAATTCAACCAAACATTTAAGGAAGAATTAATTCCTATTCTCCTGAAACTGTTCCAAAAAATAGAAATGGAAGGAAAACTTCCAAACTCATTTTATGAGGCCAGCATCACTTTGATCCACAAACCAGACAAGGATCCCATCAAAAAGGAGAATTACAGACCAATATCCTTGATGAGCACAGGTGCGTAAATTCTCACCCAAATACTAGCCAATAGGATCCAACAGTACATTAAAAGGATTATTCACCACGACCAAGTGGGATTTATTCCAGGGCTGCAAGGTTGGTTCAACATCTGCAAATCAATCAATGTGATACAATACATTAATAAAAGAAAGAACAAGAACCATATGATACTCTCAATAGAAGCTGAAAAGCATTTGCCAAAGTACAACATCCCTTCCTAATCAAAACTCTTCAAAGTGTAGGGATAGAAGGCACATACCTCAATATCATCAAAGCCATCTATGAAAAACCCACTGCAAATATCATTCTCAGTGGAGAAAAACTGAGCTTTTCTGCTAAGGTCAGGAACATGGCAGGGATGTCCATTTTCACCACTGGTATTCAATATAGTACTAGAAGTCCTAACCTCAGCAATCAGACAACAAAAAGAAATTAAAGGCATCAAAATTGGCAAAGAAGAAGTCAAACTATCACTCTTTGCAGTTGATATGATTATACATGTGGAAAATACAAAAAACTCCACTACAAATCTTCTAGAACTTGTACAGGAATTCAGTAAGGTGTCAGGATATAAAATCAATGCACAGAAATCAGTTGCATTTATTTACACCAACAAGACAGAAGAAAGAGAAAGTAAGGAGTCAATTCCATTTACAATTGCACCCAAAACCATAAGATACCTAGGAATAAACTTAAACAAAGAGGCAAAAAATCTATACTGAGAAAACTATAAAGTACTCATGAAAGAAATTGAGTAAGGCACAAAGAAATGGAAAAATGTTCCATGCTCCCTTTCCAAAGAAATGGAAAAATATTGTGAAAATATCTATGCTACCTAAAGCTATCTACACATTTAATGCAATCCCTATCAAAATCCCATCCATTCTTTTCAAAGAAATTGAACAAATGATCCTAAAATTTATATGGAACCAGAAAAGACTTTGAATAGCTAAAGGAATATTGAAAAAGAAAGCCAAAGTTGGTGGCATCATAATTACGGACTTCAAGCTCTATTACAAAGCTGACATCATTAAGACAGTATGGTACTGGCACAAAAACAGACACATAGATCAGTGGAACAGAATAGAGAGCCCAGAAATAGACTCTCAACTCTATGGTCAACTAATCTTCGACAAAGCAGGAAAGAATATCCAATGGAAAAAAGACATCCTCTTCAACAAGTGGTGTTGGGAAAATTGGACAGCCACCTGCAGAAAAATGAAATTGGACCATTTCCTTACACCACACACGAAAATAGACTCAAGATGGATGAACGACCTCAACGTGAGAAAGGAATCCATCAAAATCCTTGAGGAGAACACAGGCAGCAACCTATTCGACCTCAGCCGCAGCAACTTCTTCCTCGCAACATCACCAAAGGCAAGGGAAGGAAGGGCAAAAATGAACTACTGGGATTTCATCAAGATCAAAAGCTTTTGCACAGCAAAGGAAACAGTCAACAAAACCAAAAGACAACTGACAGAATGGGAGAAGATATTTGCAAACGACATATCAGATAAAGGGCTAGTATCCAAAATCTATAAAGAGCCTAGCAAACTCAACACCCAAAGAACAAATAATCCAATCAAGGAATGGGCAGAGGACATGAACAGACATTTCTTCAAAGAAGACATCCAGATGGACAATAGACACATGAAAAAGTGCTCCACATCATTCAGCATCAGGAGCAGTTTTTCCAATCATAGGCAGATTTTTCAATCAAAACCACAATGGTATACCACCTCACACCAGTCAGAATGGCTAAAATTTACAAGTCAGGAAATGACAGATGCTGGCGAGGATGTGGAGAAAGGGGAACCCTCCTACACTGTTGGTGTGAATGCAAGTTGGTACAATCACTCTGGAAAACATCATGGAGGTTCCTCAAAAAGTTGAAAATAGAGCTACCTTATGACCCACCAATTGCAGTACTGGGTATTTGCCCTACAGATACAAATGTAGTGATCCGAAGGGGCACGTGCACCTGAATGTTAATAACAGCAATGTCCACAATAGCCAAACTACGGAAAGAACCTAGATATCCATCAACAGATGAATGGATAAAGAAGTAGTGGTATATATATATACAATGGAATACTATGCAACCATCAAAAGAAACGAAATCTTGCCATTTGCGATGATGTGGAAACTAGAGGGTATTATGCTTAGCAAAGTAAGTCAATCAGATAAAGACAACTATCATATGATCTCCCTGATATGAAGAAGTGGAGATGCAATGGGGGAGTGGAGAGGTTAGAGGGGTAGGAAAAGAATAAATGGAACAAGATGGGATTGGGAGGGAGACAAACCAAAAGAGACTCTTAATGTCACAAAACAAACTGAGAGGGGCCGGGGGAAGGGTAGTAGGGAGAGTGTGGTGGAGTTATGGTCATTCGGGAGGGTATGTGCTATGGTGAGTGCTGTGAAGTGTATAAACCTGGCGATTCACAGACTTGTACCCCTGGGGCTAATAATACATTATATGTTTATAAAAAATAAATAAAAAAATAAAAATTGAACATATAAATTATTTGTTGCATTTGTTGAAAAAATATTGATATTTTGTTAAACACCAAAACTGAATGTGAAATGATCATTTCCACAAATCTTGTAAAAGTTAATTATTGAAAGTTTCAGTAAAGGAGTGCCTGTGTGGCTCAGTTGGTTAAGCATCTGCCTTTGACTCAGGTCATGATCTCAGGGTCGTGGGATTGAGCCCTGGGTTGGGATTCCTGCTCAGTGTGGAGTCTGCTTCTTTCTGCCTCTAACCCTCCCCCACTTGTGCAAATACATAAATACAAATACAGAAATAAAATCTCAAAAAAAAGTTTCAGTAAAAAACACACACACACACACACACCCCAATTTTTCCCCTCAGTATATTTAATTAATTGAAATGAGATCTTCTTAAAGATGTTAAATTGGTTTTGTACATCTAATATGAAAAATACTTGATACAGTTTAAATTTATAATTTCTCACTCATATTAATCTCAATTGTGTATCTCTAGTAGAGGTATAATTGATATTTTAACAGCTTTTTTTGATAGAAATATTTTTCTCTAATGGCATCTTGAGAAACATATTTAAAACAAAGTTAGAGAAAAGAGTAAAACAAGGAAAAATGCAATGAAATAGACCAAAAAATATGCATACTAGTTCTCTTTTACTGTTTCTACTGATTGCTCTAAGACTTTTCAATTTTATCACTCAATTTTATACTATTACCTACAATGCCATCTTTCTCACAAATGTCTTAAAAATAAGAGATTACTTCATTTGTTAATACTACTCCAAACAGGTAATTTAGTCATATTGCAACAAAAAGGCAATGAAACTCTAGTGAGAACTTCTTCCATAAAGTATTTATTTAAAGTTTTTCTTTTACTTTATTATTTTTTAACTGGAATAGGGAGGACAAATATCTGATTTTTACTTTTTATTTTCTGTATGACATAGCCTGTGTATTGCATTCTATTTTATTTTACCCTTAATAGATTGAAGCTGAATTGGAAGGAAATTTCTAAACACGGGTAATTATAGACTTTATAGTGGAAAAAGTATCATTGAATTATTTTAAAACAAAGTGCTCATTTACAAATTTGGAACTTATTTGCGCTGGTGCCACTACCAGAGGAAAAACACAATCACAAACCTTGCCTTAACATTTATATCTATGAGAAACCATTGACCTTCAGTTAGTGCTATTAAAATTTTTTAAATAATAATTTTATTCAACTGAATGGTTCTGGAGAGAATCTGTTTTAAAAGGATGATATTACCTTAATTAAAAGTGCATTTATGTGTGAAAGCATAAGGTCAAATGCATTTCTGCTTTACATATTATCTAGAAGCTTGCACAAAAGTTGTAAGTTATTCAATCATAATTATACTTTTAAATTGCTGTTTTACTTTATGTCTGTGAGGTTCAGCTCCTTTGTTCAAATTAATGAAGGCCATATTGCCTAAGTATTTTTAACTGATCTAAGTGAAAATAGCTCAATAATAAAATTGCGTCTCTATTTAAATTTTTTAAATTAATTTTACAAAACTGTTTTAGAACTTATGAACAAGAGTCTACTAAATTATATACAAAGAATTTATAATGAAGATAGTTATATAAGTGATTTAGAAGGCACCCTCGCTATTGACTCATTCCTCATCAAATTCTGATTAACATCATCAAATTTCAGAAATGTATTTTATGTTTTAATTAATTAATTTTGAAATGAGAGTTCAATTAGCTAGCTAGTAGTTTACATATTGATTTCTCTGGATTGTATTAAGTATATGCAGAATATGTTTTTATTTTATTTATTTATTTTGTGCATAAAGGTGGTTTTATTTAAGAACAGGGGCAGGACCTGTGGATGGAAAGAACTGCCCAGAGTGTAAAAAAATAATACAAAATCAGTATCAAAATGAGGACAGTGTCTTTTTCAAAACATGAGGTTTGTACAGGAATTCAACAAAGAAGCAGATTTGATCTGGTTAAGGAATTTACATGACATCATTATCAAATTTATCTTCTGTTACTCCTTTTCAAAACATTGTGAACTCTTTTAAATACATGAAGATTGTCCTCTCATTTCTCTGTTGTACTTGATCTCCTGCTGATCATATCCTGTCTTCTCCTGAATAGAAATTCTGTGGACAAGACTGGGGGAAAAGGCATTTAAGAATGTGAAGCTGGGGTGCCTGGGTGGCTCTGTGGGTTAAAGCCTCTGCCTTCAGCTCAGGTCATGATCCCATGACCTCTCTGCTCAGCAGGGAGCCTGCCTCCGGAATCTCTCTGCCTGCCTCTCTGCCTACTTGTGATCTCTGTCTGTCAAATAAATAAAGTCTTAAAAAAAAAAAAAAGTACGAAGCCAAAAGACCGTTTCTCTTCTGTGTCTGGCATGACTTGCAGAGAATACCCTGTTCGTAGAGTGAGAAGCAGAAAAATGGAGTAGGAAAGTGACTCCAGGACAATTTTTACTTAGTTTATGTATTTACTGTCTAACCATTCATTCATTCAGCCAATTAGTCATCATCCCATAATTACATAATGAGTATATAAAGCTGAATAACACCATCTTTGATGTCTAGTACCTCACAACCTGGCATAAAAAACAGTCAAGCAGAAACAATTACAATGAAATCATGATGAATTCTATAATGAAGTTTGTTTTAAATGTTAACAAGAACGAAGAAAAGGAAACTATTAATTGACAATAAGAGTGATCCAAGGTTTGTCTATTAAAGAAAAGATCTGGGCCGTAAAGAATGTGGGCCTCCAAGAAAAGGTCAAAGGACAATTCTGTAAAGAAAAAGAAGGAATATTTAATTTATGTTTCATGGTGGTGGGCACATATTGCATGGAGCACTGGGTGTGGTGGATAAACAATGAATTTTGGAACACTGAAAAGAAATAAAATAAAATAAAATGAAAAAGAAAACTAGGAAACATTAAATGTGAGATTATTAGAAACACTGCTTTTGTAAATTAAAATGATATATACACGAATATTTGTGTAATAGTTGAATAAAATAGAATGGTTAAAACTGTCAAAAAAAAAACCCCAAAAACCCAAGTGTTAATTTCTAGAGTTTCAGATAAGAATACAATATTTGCATATCCATTTATTCAAACAATATTTGTTAAATCAGCAAGGACCGTGATAGAAACTTCAAAAATATTATTAGCATAGCAATACATTTAAAAGGCAAAAACTATTTCAAAACAGTCAAACCATTATTTTAAATAATTTGAACCAATTTTTCTACCTTTTGGTTATGAATAATGTGAAGTCTATTGAAATCTGTATTAGAGCTCTCCAGATAATCCACGAAAAGGATTTGTATCTATATAGATATTTATCTCTCTCTCTCTCTCTCTCTATATATATATATATATATGAGTTATTTTTAAATTTATTATAAGAATTGGCTCACAGGACTATGGAAGGTGAGAAGTCCCATCTGCTTTCTTACTAAGTGGAGACTTAGGAAAGCTGATAGTGTGTCCTAGCCTAAGTCCAAAGGCCTGAAAAGTGGGCAACTGGTGGTATAAGTTCTAGTCCAAGTCCAAAACCCTGAAAACTAGGAATTCTGGTGGTTTAAGTACTAGTCCAAGGATAGGAGAAGATAGATGTTGAACTCAAGAGTCAAGACACAGAGAGAGAGAGAGAGAGAGAGAAGAGATAATGCTCCCTTCTGTTTCATTTTTGTTTTATTCAGCCCCCTACAGATTGGATGATGTCCACCAACACTGGGGAGGGCAATCTGCTTTACTCAGTCTACTGATTCAAATGTTTATCTCTTCCAGGAACACACTCACAGATATATCAAAAAATATTTAACCGACTCCCTCGGCTCCCCTTGATCTAGTCAAGTTGACATAAAACTAACCATCATGTGATCCATTTTTTTTTTAAGACTAATCATTGATTTTGTGATAAGAGCCATCACCAAACTTTTTAAAATGTTTTTCAAATTCGAAGTGAAACATTAAAATTAAAAAAAAACTATTTCAGTATCTCTAACTAAATTTGTTATCTCACTGAACTGCTAACTTAGCAATTAGCTAACTTCTCAAACCAAAAATGTTTCTGCTGTAAAGAAATCTGAAGAGCTTCATTTAACCTCCAAATCCATATGATCAATTTTTGACTTTATTAAATGTGTAGTAAGGAGTAACTATGTAGTAACTATGTGAATGTAACAAATGTCTTCTGCTAAGAATTAAGAAGCATGGAAAAGAATGAAGTGTGAATACCTAACACTAGAAGGAGTCACATCAATATAGAACTTTGTTCTTTGCTAAAAGTTAACTTTAATCAATGAATTATTAGTATGGATTTGGAAAAAAATGCATGTATGCCATTTCTAATGGACATGCACAGAGGAATGTTAAATGCAATTCAGTGTGAATGAGAAATATAAATGTCTGTTTCTTGAATTTCTTTCTATGAGAAAATTGGGGATTGACAATAAAATGTTTCATAACACATTTTCCTTTTTAAATGTCCAAAAATTTAGGTTATTTTAATTTTCATTTTATTTTTAGTGGTAAAATGTGTTATTTTATTTTTATTTATTTTCTACTTATTTTTATTTTATTTTATTTTAATTATTTTATTATTAATTTTAATATTTATTATTTTATCTTATTTTTATTTTTATTATTTCTATTTATTATTTTTCTATTTATTTATTTTTATTCAAGTTTTCATTTAAATTCCAGTGGGTTAAAATGTAGTGTGATATTATTGGTTTCAGTATGAGAATTTTGTGATTCGTCACTTATATACAACACCTGGTGCTCATCACAAGTGCCCTCCTTATTACCCATCAACCATCCTCCCCACCCTCTCCGCTCTAGCAACCCTCAATTTGTTCTCAATAGTTAAGAATCTTTTTATGGTTTGCCTCTGTCTTTTCACCACCCCCATTCTTCTGTTTCATTTCTTAAATTCCACATATGAGTGAAATCATATAACATTTGTCTTTCTCTGACTGACTTATTTTGTTTAGCAAAATACTCCCTATCTCCATCTGTGTCACTGTAAATGGCAAAATTTCATCCTTTTTTCCATGGCTGAGTAGTATTCCATTATGTAGGCTGGGTAATATTCCATTATGTATATATACCACATCTTCTTTATCCATTTATCTGTCATTGGATATTTGGGCTCTTTCCATAGTTTGGCTATTGTTGATAACGCTGCTATAAATGTTGGGGTATTTGTGTCCCTTCATATCAGTATTTTTTTTTATTTAAGCTTTATTTAAACATATAATGTAACCCCACCACCCTCTCCCAACTCCTCTCCCCCCCACCCCCCTCCGTTTGTTTTACGACATTAAGAGTCTCTTTTGGTTTGTCTCCCTCCTGATCCCATCTTGTTTCATTTTTACTTTTCCTACCACCTTAACTCCCACCCCCATTGCATCTCCACTTCCTCATATCAGGAAGATCATGTGATAGTTGTCTTTCTCCAGTTGACTTATTACGCTAAGCACAATACCCTCTAGTTCCATCCATGTTGTCACAAATGGTAAGATTTCATTTCTTTTGATAGCTGCATAGTATTCCATCGTATATATATACCACCTCTTCTTTATCCATTCATCTGTTGATGGACATCTAGGTTCTTTCCATAACTTGGCTATTGTGGACATCGCTGCTATAAACATTCGGGTACACGTGCCCCTTTGGATCACTATGTTTGTATCTTTAGGGTAAATACCCAGTAGTGCAATTGCTGGGTCATAAGGTAGTTCTATTTTCAATTTTTTGAGGAACCTCCATGCTGTTTTCCAGAGTGGTTGCACCAGCTTGCATTCCCACCAACCGTGTAGGAGGGCTCCCCTTTCTCCACATCCTCGCCAGCATCTGTCATTTCCTGACTTGTTCATTTTAGCCATTCTGACTGGTGTGAGGTGGTATCTCATTGTGGTTTTGATTTGTATATCCCTGATGCCCAGAGATGTGGAGCACTTTTTCATGTGTCTGTTGGCCATCTGGATGTCTTCTTTGCAGAAATGTCTGTTCATGTCCTCTGCCCATTTCTTGATTGGATTATTTGTTCTTTGGGTGTTGAGTTTGCTAAGCTCTTTGTAGATTTTGGATACTAGCCCTTTATCTGATATGTCGTTTGCAAATATCTTTTCCCACTCTGTCAGTTGTCTTTTGGTTTTGTTGACTGTTTCCTTTGCTGTGCAAAAGCTTTTGATCTTGATGAAGTCCCAATAGTTCATTTTTTCCCTTGCTTCCCTTGCCTTTGGCATTGTTCCTAGGAAGAAGTTGCTGCGGCTGAGGTCGAAGAGGTTGCTACCTGTGTTCTCCTCAAGGATTTTGATGGATTCCTTTCTCACATTGAGGTCCTTCATCCATTTTGAGTCTATTTTCGTGTGTGGTGTAAGGAAATTGTCCAATTTCATTTTTATGTATGTGGCTGTCCAATTTTCCCAACACCATTTGTTGAAGAGGCTGTCTTTTTTCCATTGGACATGCTTTCCTGCTTTGTCGAAGATTAGTTGACCATAGAGTTGAGGGTCTATTTCTGGGCTCTCTATTCTGTTCCATTTCATATCAGTATTTTTATATCATTTGGGTAAATACCTAGTAGTACAATTGCTGGGTTATAGGGAGGTTTTAATTTTAACTTTTTGAGGAAACTCCATATCATTTTCCAGAATGGCTGCTCCAGTTTGAATTCCAGCCAACAGTGCAAGAGAGTTCCCTTTTCTCTGAATCCTGGCCAACACCTATATTTTCCTGTGTTGTTAATTTTAGACATTCTGACTGGTGTGGGGTGATACCTCCTTGTAGTTTTGCTTCATATTCCCCTGATGATTAGTGATGTTGAGCATCTTTTCATGTGTCTATTAGCCATCTGGATATCTTTGGAAAAAAAGTATATTCGTGTATTCTGCCCATTTCTTAACTGGTGTTTGTTTTTTGGTTTTTAAGTTTGGTAAGTTCTTTATAGATTTAGGATAGTAGTCCTTTATCAGATATGTCATTTACAAATATCTTCCCTTATTCTGAAGTTTGCCTTTTAGTTTTGTTGCTTGTTTACTTCACTTTTTTCCCACAGGGTTTTTATCTTGATGAAGTCCCAATAATTCACTTTTGCTCCTGTTTCCACTGCCTCAGGAGATATATCTAGTAAGAAGTTGCTATAGCCAGTGTCAAATAGGTTGCTGCCAATGTTCTTCTCTAGGATTTTGATAGTTTCCTGTATCACATTTAGGTCTTCATTTTCAATTTATTTTTGTGTATGGTGTAAGGAAATGGTCCAGTTTCATTCTTCTGCCTGTGGCTGTACAGTTTTCCCAACACCATTTGTTGAAGAGACTGTATTATTTCCATTGAATATTGTTTCCTGCTTGGTTGAAAATTAGTTGGCCATAGAGTTGAGGATCCATTTCTGGGTTCTCTCTTCTGCTCCATTGATCTATGTGTCTGTTCTGTGCTAGTACCATACTGTTTTGATCAGCACAGCTTAGTAATAAACCTTGATGTAAGGAATTGTGATGCCTCCAGCTTTGCTTTGCTTTTTCAAGATTGGCTTTGCCTATTTTGGGTCTTTTGTGGTTCCATGTAAACTTTAGGATTATTTGTTCTAATTCTGTGAAAACTACTGATGATATTTTGATAGGGATTACTTTAAATGTGTAGATTGCTTTGGGTAGTATAGACATTTTACCAATATTTGTTCTCCCAACCCATGAGCATGGGATATTTTTCTGTTTCTTTGTGTTATCTTCAGTTCATTTCATAAGTGTTCTATAATTTTCAGAGTACAGATCTTTTACATTTTTGGTTGAGTTTATCTCTAAGTATCTTATGGCTTTGGTGCAATTATAAATAGGATAAATCCTTGATTTCTCCATTGGTATATAGAAAGACAACATATTTCTGTACATTGGTTTTGTATCCTGTGACTTTACTGAATTTGTGTTTCAGTTCCAGCAATTTTTTGGTGGTGTCTCTTGGGTTTTCTACTTAGAGTATCATGTCATCTGCCGAGAGTGAAAGTCTGACTTCTTCCTTGCCAAATTGGAAAAATTTTGTTGTCTGATTGCTATGGCTAGGACTTCCAGTACTATATTAAATAACAGTGGTGAGAGTGGGAATCCCTGCCTTGTTCCTGACCATAGAGGAAAAGCTCTCTGTTTTTCCTTATTGAGGATTTCATTAGCTGTGGGTCTTTCATATATGACCATTAGGATGTTGAGATATATTCCCTCTATCCCTACTTTGTTGAGGGTTTTTATTAAGAATGGATACTGTACTTTGTCAAATGCTTTTTCTGCATCTATTGAGAGGATCATGTGGTGCTCATCTTTTCTTTCATTAATATTATTATTACAATAATAATAAGTACTAATATATTTATATTATATTATTATATGTATTATTATATATAATATATTATATATAGGATTAAAGGATCATGTGGCATTTGCCCTCTTTTATTTATATTATTATATAATATAACATATTATATCATTATATTATATAACAGTAAATATTAATATTATCATATTCACTGATTGACAAATTTTAAACCACCCTACATCCCAGAAATGAATCCCACTTGATCATGGTGAATGATTCTTTCAACATACTGTTGGATACAATTTGCTAGTACTTTATTTTTTTTTTTAAGATTTTATTTATTTGTTAGAGAGAGAGAGAGCACGCAAGCACAGACAGACAGAGAGGCAGGCAGAGGCAGAGGGAGAAGCAGGCTCCCTGCCGAGCAAGGAGCCCGATGTGGGACTCGATCCCAGGATGCTGGGATCATGACCTGAGTCGAAGGCAGCCGCTTAACCAACTGAGCCACCCTGGCGTCCAAAATTTGCTAGTACTTTAGTTAAGATTTTTTGCATCCATGTTCATCAGGAATATTGGCCTATATTTCTCTTTTTTAGTGGGGTCAGTGTCTGGTTTTGGAATCAA
>RCUC01085084.1:0-11495 GCA_003697995.1 Taxidea taxus jeffersonii
TATAGCAATTCATGTAATGAAAGATCGCATTTACAAGTTTTAGAGTGACACTGCTATCTCTTGGAAAACTTTGCTTATTATCAACTCTTAGTAAAAGCGGGGAGATTTGTTGGGATGCTATGGGCTTCAAGTAATGAAAGACTTTGACTCAAACTAGTTTAAGAAAGAAAATGTACTATCTCACAGATGAAGTCCAAATGAAGAGTAGGCTACACCCATGATACATTATTGTTCTGGCTTTGTTTCTGGTGAGTCTTTCATTTCGCTTTCTTGCCATTGGCCTTATCCTCAGGTTTGCTACAAGTGAAGTCACTACTGCGGTTCTGGCTCTGTCAGCACAGCAATGTCCAACAGAAAGAGCCACTTAATCCAGTGTTCTTCTTGCAGTGGGGGAAATTTTCCAGAACCCCCCTAGAACATCTCCTATTGTCCATACCTGGGATCCCTGCTCAATCCCTAAGTCATTCACTGGCAAGGGGAAAGAGACCACTGTGACTGGCTCAGACCAAATGGAATTTAATTCTGGAGGAGGAAAAGGGTCCTGATTCCTTGAGTCAGTGAAGAGAAGGATTAATACCTGAATAAAACTGGTGTTTGCCTGAAAAGAAGAGAGTAATGGATGTTGAGTAGAAAACCAACAGTTTGCTGTAGTCCACCTCTCTGATTGCCCGGTACCTCTGCATACACTTAAAAAGTGTTCAGGCCTTTTTTGAAATTATTCACATATTCCCTAAGAGGAAGTAATCTTGAGTTGCATCAGGTTACTACATCCAAGTCCAGGATTGTTGGGCAATATAGTTTTAACACCATTATTTAGTCATGGTAAGAGTGCCATCAAAGAGAAGTTAATTGCACTCACAGTTCGAAGAGAAGAGTATACATCTTGCCAAGGTGGCTTCATGGAGAAATACTTGGGTCAGTCATGAAACAGATGGAAGGGGGGGACTATGGGCAAGAGGCTTTATTGTGGTTTCTGCAAGAAGAAATGGATGAGGCAGGTGAACAGGTTTAAGACTGGCTGTTTTGAATAATTTGGTGGGCAAAGAGGCTTCCTCTAGTGCCTGGAACCTGGCCCTGGGGTGTTTAGGATGGGTATATAGTGATCCAGGGTATGAGAACCCTACAAGGAAAGCAATTGGGGTGTAGACTCTGGATTGGTTGACTTGGGTTTAAAAGTCACACCCTAGGGGGGCGCCTGGGTGGCTCAGTGGGTTAAAGCCTCTGCCTTCGGCTCAGGTCATGATCCCGGGGTCCTGGGATCGAGCCCCGCATCGGGCTCTCTGCTCAGCGGGGAGCCTGCTTCCCCCTCTCTCTCTGCCTGCCTCTCTGCCTACTTGTGATTTCTCTCTGTCAAATAAATACATAAATCTTTAAAAAAGAAAGTCACACCCTAGGGAGGATTCCTGGAGGGGGATGGAGAAGGTGACAAGGGAGGCAATTTGCCAAGGCAAGGTAGCTCAGCCATATTACAAGGTTGCCCAGAGCCAGGTGTGTCTGGCATATGAATGCAGGGCAGATGTTAAAGCATCAAGTTACAGAAGCTAGAAGCATTAATACAAATGTTCATTTGTCTCCTCTGATCCATGACTGTGTTTGCTCCTCATGGTTCAATAATAGACTACAATATAAAGTCTGAATGGGAAAGGGCAAGAGCAGAAAACCACTTCCAGTCACTTCCCCATACCATATATCTTATCCAAACTACACAGGGATGGTGAGACTCCTGCCTAGGAAAGGAGTAAGTTCCTGTCAGTCAATGAGGCTGACCCTCTTTCCACTCTCTTCAGGGAATGCCCTTCATCATGTCTTTCATGATCCCTGGTTCTGCCTCTTGGAATAATCTCCCAGTTTATTTTGCCTGTGGTCGTATCTGAAATAGACATTTGAAAGATTTATTTTCTTAGTACTGAGTAGCAGTATGTTGAGAAATCTGACCTTGCCAATTCCACATTTTCGCATTTGTGCTGACAACACCCTACTTCCTGCTACTGAATTTTGAACTCTTTGGGTTGTAGCTAGCTGAAATCAGCTTTGAAGCTTTACCTCACTGCAGTATTCACTAGGCTGTATTAAAAGATACTGCTTACAGAATTTCTGGGGGCGCTGGAAAGTAAGCAGCCAGACATAAAACCCTAACCACTTCAAAGACCTGGCCAAGTGAGGACATCACATAACACTGCCAGTGTTACCAATTACTAGATGCCTCAACTTATGTCATCTCATCTCACTTGTCACTGAAAGAGCCACCATAGCAACACCACTGCCCCCAGAAAGTATCTTGCTGCAACTGCCATTGCATTCAGAGATGGTTGTCTACCATTCCTGCTTCTATAAATCACTAGATCCCCCATTCCATTTTTGGGAAGGGAACTTCTCCTTGGCTCATCCTTGGCCATGTGTCCATACTTGACTGCAAAGAAAGCTAGAAAAGTGGTTATCTGGAACTTTAAATTCTTATAGTGGGAGACTGTTTCTGCATCCTATCAAGACAAGGTCAAAAATTCCCCAAACATAGAATGGGGTTCAGATGCTGGCCAGCCAAGAGAATGACAAAAGTTCATTAGAATTTTTAACTACAGTAACAAAGATCAGAGCATGTATAGTTTAATTTTAAAGACCTTTGCCCTACCTGGCAAATCTCCAGAAATGCTCTTTGTTCTTAGTACTTTTGTGCTCATAGGAATTTAAGTAGTCTCTAAACAAATTTTCCTTATCTTTCTGAGAAGGCAATTTCAGCACAGTATTTAAATTCTCCAAACATTAAATAACATTTTAACTCATATTTCTATAACTGAAACTAACCTAAGAAATTGAAGTCTGTAATTCCTAACTTTCACAATATGGAGGCTTGATTTGTTTCTGTTTTCCTTTGTTCAAAGCTCTCTTACAATGTTCCAGTTTCATGATTTAATTTCACTGGGATTAAATTTGAAGAACTCAAAATAATGTAATCAACCAGTTACAATTAAATAAGATAACTAATACTGATTTTTCCCCAAGAGTATTTTCTGGTTGCCAAAGCTTGCTTTGAGGATAAGAGGGGGTGCATTAGAAGTACTCAAGCTTTTAATGGACCCTTAGAAGCAGTTCTCAGTGAGATACGCGAATTGGTAGATACTTACCTCTGCTTCTTCGTCCTGCAGTTGGAATAATGCTGATAATAATGCGCATCCCTATTCCCCTATTGCTAGTTCCTGGAACCACCTCTCAAACTACTAACTTTCACATTCTTGTCTTAGTGACAGTTTCCGGAGAAGGGGAAAGACCTAACAAGAACCATTAACTGAATCAAGTTACTTATGACATTCAGTTGTATCGATTCTAAATGAGAGCAGTGGACCAGAAGATAGAATTTACTAGAATACTAGTATGTTTTGTTATCTTTCTCTCCTTCTTTCCCTTTTTCTTTCAGGCAGACTATGCTATGAATCAAGGTGGGTGTTAGCATCCCCTTTTATAGATGGAGAAACTGATACCAGAAGAATTTAAGTATCTTTTCTGAAGTTATCCTGCTAATGAGTGTCCCATTGTCAGTCTGAACTCAGATTCATCTAATTCTTTCTACTACACCATAATGGCTACTGATGTAAATACTACCTTAAGCATGCATTGATATAGGTTCTCTCCTGTGTCACTGCTAGTTTTTCCATAGCATTAGCATTTTGCAGAAAAGCCTTTGCTAAAATTATTCAATACTATTAACAAAAACCATACGTAAAATAACCACCTACTCTCCATCATTGTTGATGGGAGTTTATATTAGTATACCTTTGGAAAACAATGTGATTATATTAATCAGTCTTAAATCCATATCATTAGAAATCAGTATATTTTTAAATTTTTGTCAAAGTACTTAAGCTTCAAATAGTTCTAAAAAGTTTATAATGGAAAACAGTAGTAACCCTCCTCTAACCCTCTCTTCCTCCAGACTTGCTCACCAGAGGCAACCACTTCAAGTTTTTTGGCTATTTCTTTTATATTTATGACACGTGTCTAAATAAATGCTAGTGCTACTATTACTTGGCTTCTCAACTTTAGATATTATATACCAACATTATTTGCCTGCACTTTCCTATGCTGGGCCCCCACTTACAGGATATCATTTTGCTAAGGAACAGCTTCAAATGACTCCTTTATTTATTTATTTAGTTTATTTATTATTATTTTTTAGAACAAGAGAGGAAGCAAACAGGAGTTGGGAGGGTGGGGAAAAGGAGTGGGACAAGGAGAGAGAATCCCGAACAGATTCTGCCTGCTGCAGGGCTCTATCTCACGACCCTGAGATCATGACCTGAGCCAAAATCAAGAGTGGGTTGATTAACCAACTGAGCCACCCAGGCACCCCTCAAATAACTTCTTTTTTTTTTTTCAAATAACTTCTTAATATTATTTCATAATAGGCTAATATTCTTAATTCATCTATATGTAAAAGATTTTCATTTTATCCTTAGATTTGAATCGTAGTGTGACTGGGTAGAGAATTAAAGGTTAAAAACCAGTTTCCTTCTAAATTTTGAAGGCATTTCTCCCTTGTCTTCTCACATTCACTGTTTTTTGTGACATTACAGGCCCTTGAGACAGTAGCTCCTTTTCTTTTCTGAAAGCTTTTGAATCTCCTTTGTATCCTAGGTATTCTAAAATTTCTTGATGTGTGCCCTGCCATGGATATCTTTAAAAATATCCCTAGCGTTTATGGGATCTTTTAAGCCTGAAGACTTAAGCTTTTCAGTTATAGGATATTTTTCTTGTTATTTCTTTGATAATTTCCTCTCCACTATTTTCTCTCTCACTTTAGAGATTCTAACCTTTAGACTCCATGAATTGATTTTGTCTTTTTTTCCTCTTCTCTTTTTCATCTCTTTTATTCTACTTTCTGGGATATTTCTTTAACTTCATATTTTAATTTCTTTATTCCAATTAAATTTATTTTAGCTATTCTATTTTAAATATCCAAATGTTGGTGCATGTGGGTCACTCAGGAGGTTAAAGCCTCTGCTTTCAGCTCAGGTTCTGATCCCAGGGTCCTGAGATCGAGCCCCACATCGGGTTCTCTACTCACCAGGGAGCCTGCTTCCCCCCATCTCTCTGGCTGCCTCTCTGCCTCCTTGTGATCTCTGTCTGTCAAATAAATAAATAAAATCTTAAAATGAATAAATATCCAAATGTTTTATATTTTCTTCTGTTTCATTTTCACTTTATCTTGTTTTTATTCTATGGATGCATTATCTTCTACTATCTCCCCAAGGTTAAATATATAAGTTTTCTTCCATTTCCAGCATAATTTCCTTTTTTTTCTCCCAAGCACTCTCCTCTATTTTTTTTCCTATTTACTTTGCCTTCTGTCTTGTGTTTGTGATTTTCTTCAAATGTCTGGTGATTCTTGACTCTCCACTAATATGAAAGGCACTAAAGGGCATTTTTTGGTGGAATTTGCTAACTATGGGCTTCACTTTAAGATTGTGTGGTTGATAGATGGCTATTTCTTTAGGAAACCCAAATACTGTCACCTGCAAAGAAATCTTCCCAAGAACAGTACTGCTAGGGGAGACTGACAAGCTCCTGGGGTGCTCAGAGAAGGTTAAAAAAGGATCTAAGTATCTCACATTGAATAAGCAGATGTTCATTTAATATCTGTGTTTTTAGCTTCACATTTCACCCTACCCTCCAACCATAAATTGGAGCCATTCTGATTCAATATCTTCACATAATAAATTTATAATTTCCTATTAGTTGGGAGAGTTACCTTTCTGGATGGAGGAACTGGTGATGAAACCACTCCATTTAAAGACTTCCAACTGATTACTTGTTTTCAACCCTATGTTGCCTTCTACTTTCTATGCTACCTGTTGCCTCCAAATCCTGAACTTCTCAGACAGAGACAAATCAGCTTGGTTCTTGAGTTTCTCCCTCTGTATATATATGGTTTGAAATTTACTTTTCTGGTCAAGGCATCTACTGCCTCTCCACTGGATCATTTGTGGGTATATTTCTATTGCCTATTTTTCCTCTTGGTCCTGGTTTTTGGTATGTCTGGTAATTTTAAAATGAAAGCTAGATATTTAATATGAAAAATCACACACCCTGAATGATCTTATTTCCTCCACAAAGATTTTTTTCTTAGCTTTGGTTAGAATATAGATTAGGAGCAGATCACCTTAGGCCAGTCAGGTCCTGAGCCAATTCAAGACTGAGTTTCAGTCTTTATAAGGTAAAACCTGTTTCTCTTTATTTTTTTTAAAGATTTTATTTATTTATTTGACAGACAGAGATCACAAGTAGACAGAGAGGCAGGCAGAGAGAGGAGGAGGCAGGCTCCCTGCTGAGCAGAGAGCCTGATGTGGGGCTCAATCCCAGGGTCCTGGGATCATGACCTGAGCCAAAGGCAGAGGCTTCAACCCACTGAGCCACCCAGGTGCCCCTCTTTTTAATACTATTTCTTAGAGTATAACCCTGCACATGTGTTACACATAAATTTAATTTTTTTACTTTGAGAAGTCTGTTAACTAATTTTAACAAATAAATCAGATGAGAGTTTTGTAAGCATATGTTTTTGAAACTGCATATTTACTTCCTAGGAATAAAAGAAATGTATGATGTTGTGGGAACATGGTGTTTAGTTAAGGATCAACATGTAACTTCATTTTGGAGAACAAATTCTACTCAAAGGCAAGAAAAATCATTATTTTTTATTAAACAAATTTCAATGAATTAGTGATAGAACACAGCGTTGCTATTAATTTTACTTATTTATTTATTTAACATATAATGTATTATTTGCTTCAAGGGCATGGGTCTGTGATCATTAATTCTTTTTTTTTTTAAGATTTTGTTTATTTATTTGACAGGGAGAGACAGAGAGAGAGGGAATACAAGCAGGGGGAGTGGGAGAGCAAGGAGCCCAATTCGGGGCTCAATCCCAGGACCCCAGGATCATGACTGGAGTTGGAGGCAGACGCGCAATGACTGAGCCACCCAGGCGCCCCCGGCCATTAATTCTTATACTAAGTCATAAGGTGATTTTTCACTTCTGGTGAACTGTTTCAGTTTATGTACCCCAGATATCATTCTCCTTGAACTTAAATGGGGAAGTTTGAGAATCAGTGATTGCATTTAATTTGCTTTTTCCTTATTGCTATAATGGCCAGGAAATTCAGAACATAACATCATAAACATTTAATAACAATCAGTCCCTTTTCATTTATTTATCCATTTAAACATTCTAATTCATAATCCTGATTTAATTATCCATCTTTTGTATATGTTTATTTATTTTTTCTTATCTTCATTAATCGAGGAATTTTTTTTTTTTTTTGAAGGCGAGAGCTCTCAAGCAAGGTGGGGCGGGGCAAGGGGAGAAGGAGAGAGAGAATCTTAAGCAGGCTCCATGCCCAGCACAGAGCCCTGCACAGGGCTCTATCTCTCTACTCTAAGATCATGACCTGAGCCGAAAACCAAGAGTTGGATGCTTAACTGACTAAGCTACCTCGGTGCTCCTATCAAACACATTTTCATGTGTATGTATTGCCTGCTTCTTTATAGTGTTCTTGGGTAGATTGGGGCATAGACTACATGTGTATCTATCTATCTATCTATCCACTTACTGCATTATTTTATTCATTGCCTTTTTTTGGTAAGCTAACTTTGAGTTTTCCTTGAAAGACAGTGACAGGACTTACACATTTTGTGTGGCACTTCTACTAAAGTCACTGGGAAATCAACCTAATCTAATATAAGGAGGTTAGATAATGAACATAAGAGACATTAGTGTTTCTTAGGCTATTCAAATGGATTTATTATATTGCTGTACTTTAAACTATGTAAGGTACTTTAAAATACAAGGAAAACCATTACTTGTATGCATTTGGTTACAGGAAATTAATATTTCTTTTAGGTTTCCTTATGTAAGTTTTTTCAGAGGCATAAACAACCCAACATTTATTATGGATATTTTTAGAAGCCTTATATGTAGGGACTACATGATATCAGGATGATGTAAAAACATTTTTGTAAAGCAAGAATATCCTATCATGTCCCCTGAGTGACAGAAGGAATATGTCATTCAAACTCATAAAAATATTTTTGCTATCTTATTACTTCCATACTGAATAACTTATTCAGCTTATTTGACTTTGGGTCCACGGTCACACAGCTAAGAAGGGGCAGAGCTGGAATTTAAACCTAGACTGTCTGACTCTTGAGACTCTGATCTTAACTACCATGCTGGTACTACAAAAATCGAATAAGTCATTAGGCTAGGAATAAACTTGGAAATTTAATTTACTGTCCTTATGCAGAAACATTTCTTTTCTGTTGATTGTGCCAGGTTTTCAGCCTAAAATGCATTATTATATATTAAGATTCCTCTACTTCTACACAGCGCCATTATTCCATTATGTCTTTCCATACGGGGTTAAGGAAGAACCATTCAGCCTCTCATAGAGTGTGTGGTGTACTTGACTTTGTTAAAAATCTTCCTACTTCTACACTAGCATTAAGAATTGGCATCAACAGAATTTGACTGCAACATCCTATAAAACTGCTTCTTTGTTAATTTACTTTAAAATGACCTATTTGTTTATTCAGTAAACATTTATTGAAGGCTGCTCTCCCCTAGACACCACTGGGGATACAGTGGGGCACAGGATAGACAAGGTCTCAGCTCTCATAGAGCTCACTTTCTAGAAGGGAGAGACAGATCATAAACAAACAAACAAAAATGTCATAAATGTCTTGCAGAGTACTAAAACTGGGGACATAAAAGTGAAATGGTGGAGAGAGGCTCTGTCACTGCTTATAGATCCTTAAGACTTTTCATTTTAGTTGATGGTTTTCTTCCCTTGGAGAAAACTCAGCAAGCACAAAGTCTTCCTTCAATTCACCATGTTGCTGGTAATAATTGATCCAGGACTCTTTCTGCTATTGATGGGTAAAAGGTCTACATATCCTCAAGGGATTGGTTTGGTTGGGATAAATGGCTTTACCATTTGTAATATCCTTCTAAGAATTGGATTGAGAACAGTTTCTGGAGGAACCCAGATATAGAAAGAGAACATGGAGATAACTTCCAACTTTGACTGACCTTAGGCATGCTCTTCACTTAGAGCTTTGGTGATATCCCCTATAAAAGAGGAAAATATGATGACCCAGCTCAAATGCCTATTATTAGAATTTAACACACACATATCCTTAGGATATATTGTTTCTTGTATTCATTTGCTAAAGTTTCTGTAACAAAGTACACCAAATTGGGTGGCTGAAACAACAGAAGTTTATTGTCTTTAAGTTCTGTAGACTAGCAGCTTGGAAATCAAGATGTCAGAGTTGACTCCTTCTAAGAGCAGTGAGGGAAGAATCTGTTTGGTCTCTTTTCCGGTGTCTCTTTACACCATCTTCCCTTTATGCGTCTCTCTGTGTCCAAATTTCCCTTTTTTATAAGGACACTGGTCATATTGGATTAAAAGCCCACCCTACAATGGCATGGCCTCAAATTAACTATGTATTAATTCTATTTCCAAATAAGTTCACATTCTGAGATACTGGGGGTTAGAACCTCAACATATGAATTTTGAGGAGGCACAATTCAACCCAAACCCAGCCACAGAGAACTTTGTGCTACATATGATAATTGTATAATATTTAATATATTTTTTAAAGTATTAATGAAAAAAACCCCTCTTTCCAATTAAATATTTACTCAAAATGTTATGCAGTTTAAATGCATTGACATTTAGGCAGAATATCCAGTCAAGGGGGGCTTGAGAGGAAAAAACCCTCCCTCTAAATTAAAGAGCTAAGAAAATTAACATGGCAGCACATGTTGATTTGTGACACTAGCACATGGAGAGGTGAGTTTTATTTTTTCTCTGCAATGTGTCCACTATATTAACTCTCGTGGTCAAGGTACCTGAAACTCTTGCAGCATTTAGTTTATTTTCTCACAGAGCTCTCTGCCTTTGGTAGACTTCTATTACCCTTTTGTAAATAGTGGTCCTGGTCCCAGCCAAAGCTTTCCATATTAATTAGTTCCCATGAACTGACTATAAACTGTGGATATAATGGCTAATTAATTTTTATTTCTTCTTTTTTCCTTCATTGACTTTTCAGATATTCTTTGAACCCAAAACTACACATCTAATCTTGATCTCACATGTAATCATCACAGTATAAGAAATTTTGGTATAATTTCGGGAATTCTTTCATGATAATGAAAACCAAGCACAAGCTAAGGACTTTGGTCTTTTCTTACCTAATCTTTATTTTACAGGATTCCCCTTAATCAGTTGATCACGGACCCCTTTGATCACCATCTTTTTTCTTCAAAATGACAATTGCTTTTTTTTTTTCTGGTTGCACACATATAGGGAATATGTCTGGTGAAAAGTTCATAAAATACAGATATGAAGGCCCAATAATACCTAATACCTTTTAAAAATATCTCCTTCCAAACCTTTTCTATACACATATACATATGCATGTATTTTACAAAACGGTGCCGTAAATGTACACTCTGTTTGCAATCATCTCTATGCACTGAAAAATGCAGTATGAACATATTTCTTTGTAGACAAATAGAGCTTCATATTATCATCTTAATAGCTTCATGGTATTCCTTGTATAGATATGGCATGATGTATTTAATAGATTCCAATCTTTTTTTTTAAAAGATTTTATTTATTTATTTGATAGACAGAGATCACAAGTAGGCAGAGAGGCAGAGAGAGAGAGGAGGAAGCAGGCTGTCCGCAGAGCGGAGAGCCTGATGCGGGGCTCGATCCCAGGACCCTGGGATCATGACCCGAGCTGAAGGCAGAGGCCCCAACCCACTGAGCCACCCAGGCGCCCCAATAGATTCCAATCTTGATCCATGGCATTTCCAGAAAATTTTTCCAGATTTCATACCAATCTTTACCTATTTCTTAGGGGCCAGCCTTTTTTCAATTCAAATTGCAAGTTTTAACAATAAAAATAGAAACCCAGGGCCCTGACGTCTCAGACACCTCCCGTCAGGTCACATCCTGTGCAGAGTGCCTCCATTTTTCCACTGTGAAACGTTACTTGAACAGATTCTCAAAATAGCGCTCCCTCTTCTTAGCATGCCAGCTTCTCACTTGTGTTATCTGGCCCTCCTAAGCGGCCAGCAAGAATTCTCAACTCCTCGGCCTCGGAGTCCCTCTGTCTCTGTGCCAGACCAGACTTAGCAATCAGGGTATAACGTCGGGGATCTGCAAGCAGTTGGACCTTTGGGACAGCAAATGGGAATGTAGACACATGGAGCTGGCCAGCTCCCTGTCTCCACCCATGACAAGAGATCCTGGTGTCATGCACAGTAGTGTTCTGAGTTGGGGATAAAAGGTCAGGGGTACAGGCTTACGGAATGCTCTAAACCCAACCTAGCCAACTCCCATTTTGTACTTGCTGTTACCTACAAGTTACAGAGCAAATCTAGGGAGATTACAGATTTTTCAATTCTCTAATTTTCACTAGACATAGTATAA
>RCUC01085085.1:0-30497 GCA_003697995.1 Taxidea taxus jeffersonii
CCCCCCCCCAACCCGCACCCCAAAGTGTCCCTCACATCACTCAGGGCCCTGCCAATCCTCTGATTTCTGGAGTGAGAGGGCTGGGCAAGGCTGGGATTGGCCCAGCCTCCACTGGCCTCAGGCCATGGGCAGTGCGGCCTCCTTACCCCTATCCTCGTCAGCTTTTCCTGGAGGAAGCTGTGGGCCTGCTGGGCGCAAGCCCTGCTGGTCCCCTCCTGCTGCTAGGGGCCAGATGTGGGGCTGAGACCTCCACCTTCCTGATCTGGGGCAGCAGACTGGGTGGAGTTTCCAAGTGTTCAGACCCAGGAAGACTTCCTACAATACCGCCCCTCCAGCCGGCACTGCTCCTGTCTGTCACCTGTGTGTCTGGCTCTCTGGGAACAACTGACCCATGCTAGACCCCTACCTCCAAATTCTGCTCCATTCTGCTCCAAATGCTCCCTTCTTACCAGCTTTAACAGAAACCTAGCTCACCGCTGGAGACAGCCCTTGTTCCTCTCCAAAGCTGCTTGTCTCACACCCCTGCTCCTCAGAGTCCAAGGTGGAGAGGATTCCGGGTCTCCTTGGTACTCACCTAGGGGCAATGTCCCCTCCCTGTCAAAAGTACCACCCCTCAAGGGCTTCAGCATCCAGGGCCCCTGCCCCCATCTGCTCAGGGCGGCCACCTGTCCTGGCTGGTAAACCTGGCAGCCTTCACTCAGGACCGTCTTCCCCACCTGCCCCACCTCTGCCATCACCAGGGTGACTGAGGCTTCCCCGGGGACCACCCGTTCCTTGGCCTGCAGTTCCCAGACCTCCTCCTCCCCAAGTACCTCCCCCACACTGTGCAGCCTGCTCTCCCTAGCACATTCTGAGCTGCTCACCATCACCCACAGCCCCGACCCTATGCCTCCCTTTGGAATGTCACCCTGGCCACCATCCTGTCACTCTGACACTCTGGTTGGACAAACTGATGCGGAGGCCCCATCATCACTCACACTCCTCTCCCTCCCTTGGTCCCCTCCTACCTTCGCTGTCCTCCTTGTCCAGCTGCTGTCCTGGGAAACCCCAGCCCTGATTCCCCAGGTCTGCCTTGCCTGCCTGCACCAGGCAGCAGAAAGCCGTTGGAACAAGTATCACAGCCTCTGAACCCCGGGCTTGTCTCCACGCCGCCCGCTGCCCGCCTCCACACTGGTCACTTGCTCTCGCCTGCTCCCCAGAGGCCATCGCCAACGTGGCTGATTCCCCTCTGCATGCCCAGCCCTCCTTTCAGCCCCCTGCGCCCCCTCTTTCTCAGCAGAGGAAACGGGCCTGCAGAGTGGTTTCTGGCCCAAACCCACCCCACCACGCCGTCGGGACCATGGGCTCCCACTGCTTCCAGCAGCTGAGGAGGATCCACCAAGACCTTCTTCCATTCCCTCTGCCTAAGCAAAGTTGGTTGACCTTCATGGGGTCCCTCCCCCCATGGTCTCCACACCCCATGTCCCTTCCATGTTGTAGAAACCATGCCCCTGACCCCCTCCCCAACACACACACACACACACACACACTCACACACACACACACACTCTCTCTCACACACACTCACACACACAGGCACACGTGCGCGCGTGCGCGCGCGCACAAACACAACAGCCTGTCTCCCTCTGCCCCATCCAGACAAACCTCCCTTGAGAAACATTTTCCCTGCTCTCTCTGCTCTCTCGCTCCTTTCACACTTCAGCTCTGCAGGCCATCACTCCACCGAAAGGACAACCTCCCTGGGGAAGTTACAGCCAACAGAGGCTTTTCACCCCTGCCTGTGGGACAGGCCTTCCATCTGCCCTAGACCCAGTGACCAACCACTCCCTCCCTTCAGCACCTCCTCCTGGTGCCCCCAAGCTGTTTTGGTCTTGCTCCCATGTCCCCATTGCCCCTTCACAGGCTTTCCTCCTGGCCCTTCCTCCTCAACCTGACCTTTCAGTGTTGGCTTAAGTTTATTAATTACAAAGGGAAAAACAGTCACTTTACAGGGAGAACCCTGGCAGGCATCACCTCAACCAAGTGAGGTAAACTGACTTCTCCAGCAGTGGGGCGGAGACACACGGTGTACCCCCAAGAAGGTCCCCTGAGGAGGCACAGTGTCACCTCTGGGCCGTTCCTGCCGCAGACGCAGGACCCGAATCCGATTAGGAAGAAACCACACAAACTCAAATCAAGATTCACTTTACAAAAAATTCGTCTGCTCTTGCCGAAAATGGCAATGTCACGAAAGCCAAAGAAACGGTGAAGGAAAGAACTTCCCCAGATTAATAGAAACTGGAGAGGAGGGCAACTCAACACATACAGCAGCCAGGATTCCCATTTGCTATCAAGGGTGTTACTGGAGAAATCGGCAAAACAGGGCAAAGGTCTGTAGCTGGTTAAAAACATGATACCAATGTTAAGTTCCTGATTTTGATCATTGCAGTCTGGTTATGAAAGAGAAGGATCTTGTTCTGAAGAAAGAGCCACTGGATGGGGCACCTGGGTGGCTCAGTTGGTTAAGCGTCTGCCTTCTGCTCAGGTCATGATCCTGGGGTCCTGGGATCGAGTCCTGCATTAGGGTCCCTGCTCAGCGGGACATCTGCTCCTCTATCTCACTGTCTCTCTCAAATAAAGAAATAAAATCTTTCCCACAAAAAAGAAAAAAGAAAGAGTCACTGGAGTGATGATGGGAGGTCATGTCTGCAGCTCCCTCTGGACTAGCTCAAGAAAAAATATGTATATACACAGAAAAGAATTTAAGATCTGGCAAAATAGTAAGTTTGGGAAATCTAGGTGAAGAGTATGTGGGAAATATTTGCAACGGCCTTGCTGCTTTTCTGTAAGTCTGAAATTATGTCAAAATAAAAAGTTGAAAGAAAAACCTTTGGTGTCCCTGACTTCAGTCCTGGACCTTCCTATTGTTCTGTCCCGCCCTCCTCGTACCCGGGCTGCCCACCCTCTCAACGCTTCAGTCCCACTGTCTCTACTGCAATGGTTTCCAAACGGATGTGCTTCTGGCTCGGGCTGTCCCCGGGGCTTTCAGCCCACATAGCTATCGGCCTATACAGTGTCACTGGATTTCTCACAAACACCTCAAAATCGACCCAAAGCTTCTCTCCTGAGATGTCGCCTGCCCCTCATTTATCTCAATGAATGACACCACGAGCCACCGGCCTGCCCAAACGGGAAAGCCGGGCTTGTGCCAGACCTCTCCTTTGTCTACTGTCTCCGCATCCAACAGTCACCGCGTCGCTCTGGGGTGCCTGTGAGCTCCCACAGGCAGGCCCCGGCCATTTAGTCTCATGTCCCCAGCACCCAACATAGCGCCTGACATATATGGTAAGTACTTAAGAAGTGTCTGTGGAGGGACGCCTGGGTGGCTCAGTCAGTTCTGTGTCCAACTCTTGATTTCAGCTCAGATCATGATCTCAGGGTCCTGGGATTGAGCCCCACAGCGAGCTCCACACTCAGTCTGGTGTCTGCTGGTCTCCCTCTCCCTCTGCCCCTCTTCCCACTAGCTCTCTCTCTAAAATAAGTAAATCTTTAAAAAAGAGAGAAAAGAAGTGTTGAATGAATGAATGAGTCGATCCACTGACTGATCAAGGGAACGTCTGTCCACACGGGAGCAGAGTTCTATTTTCAGAGTCCCAGACCCACGTGGGCTCCCTGGACTGTCACTTAACACTCGCACAGATTCGCATCTGTTACCTGCTGCTGCAAAACAAGTGATCCCCCAAACCAAGAGCTTAACGTAGCAATATACTCTTACTACTGAGCATAGTTTCTATGGATCAGTTCAGGAGCGGCTCAGCGGGACAGTGCTAGCTCCGGGTCTCTCAAGAGACAGCAGTCAAGAGGTCAGCGAGGGCTACGTCATCTGAAGCTTTGAGGGTGCAGGCAGACCCACTTCCAAGATGGGGAGGACCTGGGGCTGGCTATCAGCAGAAGACCTCAGTTCCTCCCCCTATAGGGCCTCCACGGGCCCCTAGTCATGGTGGCCACCTTGCCCTAGAGCAAGCAATCAGGAACTGCCGTATCTTTTAAAGATTTTATTTATCAGGGAGAGAGGGAAAGAGAGAGCACAAGCAGGGGGAGCATCAGGCAGAGGGAGAAGCAGACTCCTCACTGAGCAGGGAGCCTGATGCAGGACTTGATGCCAGGACCCAGGGATCATGACCAGAGCCGAAGGCAGACGCTCAACCTACAGAGCCACCCAGGAGCCCCAGAAACTACCATATCTTTGATGACCTAGCCACAGTTCTTAGTGGCTTTTGCTGTTCTGCCATGTTCCACGCGGGAGGTGGCAACATGAGGGCTGGATGCCAGAAGGTGGGAACTGAGGGGGGCCATCTTGGAGGCTGGCTACCATGGGCTTATCACTGCACCAGGACCACAAGCCCATGGGGCCCGAAGAGGCTGAACTCCAAGCTGTGTGTTCTCAAGTAAGGTGGTTTATGCACTGAGCCGCGCTCAGGCTGGAGATTGTTCCGCCAGCTCCCTCTGGCTTTCGCTCAGTTGTCAGTCTTGCTGTTCCTTCAAGCAGCTCCTGGGAGGTGTGCAGAGGGCAGGATCCTGGCATCAACGTCATAACCACCAGGCACTGCCCCTTCGAAGTTTGTAAGCCCCAGCACCTCCGTTGGAAAACATCCCCAGACCCCGCCAGTGGTTCTACAACTTACAGGTGAGAGAACAGGCGCAGAGACGTGAAGTGGCTCGCCTGCGGCTACACAGAAGAAGCTTGGCAGACCCGAACCTCTGGCTCCTAACCCGACATTCTTTCCACTGCCCTGCCCAGCAGCCAGCCCAGACCCACGTCTCCTAACGCCCGTCGCAAGCTCATTTCCGTCCTAAGCAGGTACTTCTCATCCCTCTTTTAGGAGCCCTGCCCTAGCCCCCAAAGGCCAGACTCTGAGCAAGTATGTTCATGAATTTTCCATCCAAACAGGAACTCTTGGTCCCCCCTCCCAGACACACTCTCTGCAGGCAGCCGATGTCTACTAGTGGAGTGCAGCAGGGGTTAAAAGTATGAACCAATATTTAGAAATAGCATAATCCCAGGGGACTCAGCTGTGGCCAGCTGCTCATAGCCACTGAAGCCACAGGCTTTTGTGGACATGATGTGGCCTGCCCCAGGGACCGGAGATGGAGGGGATGCTACACCACTCACCCCTGTCTCCCCCGTTCGGCCTGGGTGTGGCTCCAAGCCCACTCCCATTCCCGATCAGGGCAAAGCCCCGCCACTAGCCTCCCAACCAAAGCTGGCTCCCGAGGTCAGCAGGCACAAATTTTCAGCTCCTGAATTGTGTAATTGTTGGGAATGGCTGCCTCCGCCCCTCCTGGGCCTGGCTGCCCAGGCTTACGGGAGTCCCACAGATGCCTCCAGCCAGGAACAGAAGCAAGGCCACTCCTAGCAGAGGCCCCTGGTCAGAACCCCAGGCCTGGGAGCCCCTGGCCATGAAACAACAGGGCCACAGAACTGGGGCCAAAAACCTGTGTCCCCTTACACAGTAGCGGCCTGGGGTCTGTGTCCTTCATGGCAGAAGGCCAGTTCCCTAAGGGCAGGACCTGGGCAGCTAGAGTACACCTCAACACAGACACCAGCCCATCAAGGGCAGAAGCACCCGCCGTTGACCAGCTGCTGGCTTTGACCAAGGGTTCCCTGGGTGGAGCACATGTGGTCGGAGTGCAAAACACAGAGGCACTTGGAGGGCCCAGTGCTGGCCAGGGGCAGGACGAGGCCGTAGCTGCTGCCAGATCTCACACTGAGTCCGGGAAACATGGAGAGTAAGAGTGACCAGGAGTCCCTGGCCAGCATCGTAGCAGAACTCTGCTGGCAGGGAAATGGCTTAGGCTGGGCTTGCTGCTCTCTTGTTTTGCAGAAGCTGATCACTTAGAGAAACTGAGGCAGCCCATACCACAGGTCCCCGAAGCTTCAGAACATGCTTCCTCCTTCAGCTGAGCTGTGGGCATCCTTCTTCATTCTTCAAGTGTAATCTGAGTTTCCCTCTCCCCTGCCCTGAGTGCTGTCCCGTACTTTGCTGAGAAGGAGTTAGTCCAGGGGCAGGGGACACAGGGAGTCACACTTCCTGACCCGGCTAGGGATGCCCTGGGAGGCACTAGGAGAATTCAGAGATCATTATTCCAGGGAGTCTGTGGAAAGGCAGGAAGGACTGGGAGGGCTTCCTGGAGGAGGGTGAGAAACGACTGGGGAGGCAGGAGTCGTCGGGATGGCCACCAAGGGCAGGTGGCCAGCCCAAGCCAGAAGGTTTCATGGCAAAGGCTGGAAGGCAGAGGGAGAAGGCCTGAGGCAGGGAGGATCCCAGGGAGGCCCTGGTCTGCTCTGCTCAGGACCCAGCCTTCGGGGACCCAGGGAGGCATGCTGAGGAGGCCAGGGAGGAGACAAATGAGGAGCTCCAACAACCTTCGCTCCTGAGACAATAGGAGGTGGTCAGGGATCGGCTCCAAAGCAACATGGGGCCTCAACTTTCTGCCAGTCTGCTGGCGTGATGTCACTCCGCACCAACCCAGGAGGTCCCAGGCTACAGGCTGAACAAAGGCTGCCCACATACGTCGCTCTTGTGTCCACTGGAGCCTCAGTGTTCCCGTCAGTGCAAAGGGAACGCTAGCCCACAACGCGCGTATTTCCCAGGGTTGTCAAGAGACCAGGTGACTGTTTTGTAAGCTGGGAAGCCCCAGCAGAGAAGCAAGCGTGGGTTATGTCGGCTGCGCTGGTTGCCACTATTTTCCCGGAGCTGTGTTTCTCTCCCTAGCTAGCAACAAGGCCTGGGGGAGGCTGCGCGCTAATCCTGACTTGAACCTCGGCTGTGGGCTGTGGGTGGGATCTCCGTCTGGAGGCTCCACAAAGGACTCCTGGTAGTGGTGGGTAAATGCGCGTGGGTGGGGGTTGGGATCAGGGAGAGAGAAGATGGGAAAGGGAAGGAGGAGAAGGGAGGGGAGGGCGACAGGGCGGGTAGAAATCTCCGCCCCAATTTTTGATTCATAAAGAAGCAGCAGCCTTCTCTCCTTTTTTCATTCTTAAAAGGAAAGCTCTTTTCCTCCAAACATAGTCTTCCCAGCAGCGCCCCCAACTCTAGGCCCACACTTGGCCAGTAATTAGCCCCTAACAAGGACCAGGTGTTTTGCTGACTGGGGTTGGGGAGAAAAAACAGGGACAAGTTGTGGAATCAATGGCTTTATTGCCACCGGAGATCACGGAGACCAGTGGAGCACAGCCCCGCCCCAGGCCTCCTAGGGTGAACCAGATGGGAGTTCTTCCATTTGCCAAAATCCCCACAGAACAGCAGCACCAGCTTCTTAGTCAAATTCGGTGCACGTTTATTGAGCACTTACTGTATGCAGCTGCCTCTGGCAGGGAAAATTCAGCCCTCAAGGGACGGACTTTTCATCAGAGGAGGTGATGAGTGTGGAGCTGTGTACCAACTGTAAAGGGCAGGAACGTGTGCGGGCTGCAGAGGAGGAAAAGACGAGCGTTTGTGGAGCTCCTGCTGCACGCCAGCCCCTGGGCCACCCACGTGAGGTACCTGAATGCATTTAATCCTCACTAACCCAGTTTCACAAATGAGAAAACTGAGCCACAGAGAGGTGAAGCAACTTATTCAAAGTTGGACAGCTCCAGTAGGAGAACTGGGATTCAAACTCAGGGCCTGGGTTTAAGATCAGCACTCACAACCACCACACAGACCTCGCTGTATGCTAAGAGCACCGAGCTTGAGGTCAAAGACCTGGTGCCGGGGCGCCTGGATGGCTCAGTGGGTTAAGCCTCTGCCTTCGGCTCAGGTCATGGTCTCAGGGTCCTGAGATCAAGCCCTGTATCAGGGTCTCTGCTCAGCGGGGAGGCTGCTTCTCGCCTCCCCCTCGCCTGCCTCTCTGCCTACTTGTGATCTCTGTCTGTCAAATAAATAAATAAAATCTTTTAAAAAGTAAAAAAGGCCTGGTGCCACCTGTGTAGACTTGCTCAAGGCCCTTGATCCCTCTCGGCCTGTTTTTTCATCTGCAAAATGGGGCTCAATTTTGTGGCAAACTAAGAAGTGTTGTACACAGGGTGGGATAGTCGCTAGACAAGGAGAGGGCCTGAACTCTCTGGAACACAGTACAGGTGTTTCTTCAAAAAACTCAAAATAGAAGTACTATCTGATCCAGTATTTCCACTTCTAGGTATTCAGCTGTGCAGAGCCACTGAACCTCCAAGATCCAGTCCTTCCCCTTCCAGGAAAAAGAAAACAGAAACATAAGTTCAAAAGGATATAGGCATCCCGTGTTTACTCCCTCATTATAGCTGCAAGATATGGAGGCAGTCCATTGACTGATGAGAGGATAAAGAAGATGTGGCGTATACACACAGTAGAATAGTATTCAGCCATCAAAAGGGACAAAATCGTGCCATTTGCAATAACATGGATGGAGCTAGATGGTATTATGCTAAATGAAATAAGTCAATCAGAGAAAGACAAATACCATATGATTTCACTCATGTGGAATTTAAGAAACAGAGACAAATTTAAGGAACAAATGAGCAAAGGGAAATAGAGACCAAGAAACAGACTCTTAACTATAGAAAACAGATGGTCACCAGCAAGGAGGTGGGTGGGGAATAAGTTAAACAGGTGATGGAGATTAAGGAGTGTGTGTGCCGTGATGAGCACCAGCTGATGTACGGAAGTGTTGAATCACTAGACTGTACACCTGAAACTAATATTACACTGCAATTAATTATAAAAAATTTTAAGGTAGGCAGGAGCTGGGAAGAAAGTGCTGGTGGGTAGGGTTGGGGGTGGGCAGAAGCAAGCAGGTGTGGAAAAGGGATTCTTTTTTTTTTTAAGATTTTATTTATTTATTTGTTAGAGAGAGAGAGAGAGAGAGAGCACAGGCAGACAAAGAGGCAGGCAGAGGCAGAGGGAGAAGCAGGCTCCCTGCCGAGCAAGGAGCCCGATGTGGGACTCGATCCCAGGACGCTGGGATCATGACCTGAGCCGAAGGCAGCCGCTTAACCAACTGAGCCACCCAGGCGTCCCTCTTTTTTTTTTTTTTTTAAGATTTTATTTATTTATTTGAGAGAGAAAGAGCATGAGCTGGTTGGGGGTGGTAGTCAGAGGGAGAAGGAGAAGCAGGCTCCCCACTGAGCAGGGAGCCCCATGTGGAGCTCCATCCCAGGACCCAAGGATCATGACCAGAGCCAAAAGCAGATGCTTAACTGACTGAGCCACCCAGACACCCCCCAAATTTTAGTTTTATCTTTTTTTTAAATACTCTGCAAGCCTACTTCCCCCACCCCACCTGCCTGTCTCTCTGCCCACTTGTAGTCTCTCTCTGTGTCAAATAAGTAAATAAAATCTTTTTAAAAAAAGATTTTATTTATTTTTATTTATTTATTTATTTATTTATTTATTTATTTATTTATCTGAGAGAGAGCATGAAAGGGGAGAGGGTCAAAGGGAGAAACAGATTCCCTGCTGAGCAGGGAGCAGGATGCAGGACTCAATCCCAGACTCTGGGATCATGACCTGAGCTGAAGGCAGATGCTTAACAGACTGAAACACCCAGGTGCCCTGAAAGAGGGATTCTGATGAGAGAGGGGAGGGAAAAGCACAGTGAGGGTGCTCTTGCACCCATTTGCTGGGTGGAGAAGCTGAGGCCGGGCAATGCTGATGCTGGGGCTAGGCACAGAACACGCAGAGCCTCTATCTGCTGTAAGTTCTGCGGTAGTATCACCCTTTCTCCTCCTGGTTGGGGAGAGGCTGAGGTTGTTGCCTCAGAGGGAGTCAAAAGGAACAGGACCCAGCCTGAAGCTGTTGGGTAGGATCTAATGCACAGCCAGATTTCCAGGAGGCAACTCTAGGAATTTGGAACACCCAGATTCAGGAGTTAGGAGGCCTGGAGTCTTAGTCCCAGAGGGCCAGGGACCTACACTCCTCCTAGGGCCTGGTAAGAACCGCTTCCAGCTCTTGAGCCAGTTTTCTCCTCTGTAAAATGTAAAATGGGGTTGGGGGGGAGGGAGAAGGAGTGAGTGGTTCTCACCCACCTTGTGGGGTCATTTTGAGGCAAATGATACTGCCTTGTGGGAGAGTCTAGAACATCTCTCCTTTGTAGACTAGGAAATGGAGGCTGTGTGGGGCAGAGAAGGCCAAGATCACAATGCCAGGGGACACAGAGCAGAACCTCAGGCTGGTGCCTCTCTATCCAAATGGAGTCCCAAGGAGACCCTAGAGGAAAGCAACCCAAAAGCAGTTTGTGTGGTGGTAGGCGCCTGTCCTCCTAGGCCTGGAGCATACACATACACACATACACACACACACACACACACACACACACACCAATCCTTACAAGGGCAGGAGAAAAAGAAGTGGGGCTAACCCAGCTCAGACCCAGAGGAGGTCTCCTGAAGCCCTTGGGTCAGATCTCCAAGGGTCTAGGCTCCTCTGGGACTTTGTCCCTGATCTGCAGGGCGGGGCCTGGGTCCAACCAAGCTGTAAGGGTCTTCTCACCCTTGCACAGGGAGGAGCAGCCCAGCACGGGCCCTTTAAGAAAGTTGGGGGTGAGGGGGGCCAAGGGGGGGAGCCCTGTCCTGAAACCCGAGCGCGGGCTGGCGCCTGCCCCGCCCCCAGAGTTAAGTAAGGCGGCAGCAGCGGGCTGCTCCAGAGCCCCAGCCCCAGTCGGCTGAGCCAACACTCCAAGCTTCTCTCAGCTCGCGCCTTTCCTCTAGCGTCCCAGCTCCTCGCAAATCTTGCCACACAGCCCGCCAAATCCTGCCACACAGCCCGCCGCGATGCGCTCAGGCCAGCAGCCTGCGCCTCCAGCCCCTGCCCTGGCCCTGACCTTGACCTTGGCTGTGTTAGCCAGACTGTCATCTGCAGGTGAGTAAGGGGCCTGAGACCACCGACCTGGCTGGAGCTGTGGGGGGCTCCTTGGGCAGAAAAAATGGGACAGGAGGGCCCAGAAGTCAGCCCCAGACTGGGAGGGAAGGGGGCTGCTCTTCTGCTCCTCCAGGCTGGGATCTCCTGGAGTTCCACTCTGGGGCTGAAGCAGGCTCCCCAGTGACAGCTCTCCATCTTGGGGCTTCCATGGGCTCTGACTATCTGTGGTTGGCCCCACTCAGACTGTCTAGGGTGTGGCTTCGCACACGGTTGTCCACAACCGCTAAAACCAGCAGGGCCACCCAATGCTGTCTGGGCTCCCTGAGCCCAGCAGGCTTTTAGTGATTCCCCTGGTGCCCAGAGGACACTCTGTGACAGCAAGAAGCCAGTACCCCAGCCTCAGGGGCCAGGGCCAGGAACAGGGAGTGCTGCAAGGTGAGAAATGGGGAGGGAGCCGCCCTGCCCCACCCTGTTTGGGGCCCCACTTGTACCTACAGCCTGCAGCCTCCTCTGGCCTTCTCCAACGGCTCTGGCCCCCTTCCTTGCCCCCAGGTAAATTTGTATGGCCTCCTCGCCACCACCTTCCTCCTGCCTTGGCCTCTAGCTCCTGCTGGAACACCCACGCCTCAGCCTCCCTTCAGATGTCCCACACCCCCACAGGGGCCTGTCCCTCAGACAGCCCTTGGACAACCCCCACCACACTTTCCTGTCCTGGCATTGGTGACTGACCCCAGCAGAGGCTGAGTAACTGTTCACCTTCTGAGGGGCACCAGGATGTGTCTCCTCTCTGTCACACGCCAGAAATCCCGCCATGACGGCATTCTTCCTTGAGTCAAGGTATGGTCTAGTTATGCCATAAGAACTGTGGCCTCAGGGCCCATCCGTCATTACTACCCATGTATGAATCAGTGCTTCAGCCTACATCTTTCGGGACCATTCCCAAGAGTAACTCTCAGCAGAGGAAGAGCCTGATTCTCCCTTCCAAGGGCCCAGGCCACACCCTCCTCCCCATCAGAATGGGAAGCCAGCTCTAACATACAGCATCACGAGGTACCCAGAGGGAAATGAGTCAGGAGAGGACCCCCCCCCGGGATGAGTCAGAGTTGGGTCCCCAGGCTCTCTGCTCCTATTCCCAGGGACCCCCTCCTTCAAAGTCTCAGGGCCTGGGTGATGGGCTGGGCCTCCAGAGAGGTGGGAAGGGACCATCTGGGGTGACTGGAGTGGCCTGCTTATCCAGCCTGTAGCCTCCAGCCAAGAAATTCCAGAACCCCCATCTCCTTGGGCTTCAACTGAGAGCCATTCTCAAATACCTTCTCGGCATCAACAATGTGCAAGCATTGTGCTGGGCAATGAGGAGGGCACAGAAATGAATGGGCTGAACTTGAACTCATGCAGGAGACAGAAAAGCAAATTAAAACTCAAACAGCAATTCCTGTCATGTCTGCAAAATCCAGATGAAGAGTATGGTGAAGAGAAATTGCCAGGCAGGCTGGGGCAGGCCAGAGGTGATCCTGGAGCCAGGCTTTGGAGAATGGGAAGGGGTCAGTACTCTAGGCAGGAGCTCAGCCTGAGCAAAGGCACTGAGGTGGATGTGAGAAGAGCATGTTGAGACAGGAAGAGCAGCAGCCTGGTTAGAAGGCTTATTTTGAGCACCAGCCAGGAAGAACCATTGGGCTGGGGCACAGAATCCTTAAATGGCAGAATACAGCCCACAGCCTATGCCCTGTTGGCACTGGGGAGCCAACGAAGATTTTAAGGCAGGAGAGTGGTATGGCAGCAGTGGTGTTTTATAATGTTAAGCCAATCTCTGCCTTTAGGAGGAATTTGGAAATGGGAAGGAGACAGAGAGCGGGAATCTTCTCCCCCTCCCAGGCAGAGTTCCCCTCCAACAGTCCATCTCTGTCACAACACTGGGCTCAATGCCCTCTCCTGGTCTCTGCATAGGGTCAGCCCCTACCTGAGGAAAGCGCCATTCCAATCCCTCCTAGACACCCGAGCCCCAAAGGCCCTGGAGGTTTCTGGTACCTGAGTGAGGCACGCTGGGATGCTTTCCCTGCATTCATCAACATTCCAGAACATCTAGGTCATGAGGCCTGGGAGTCAAACACCCTTGGAGACAGCCTGGCCAAGCTTCTAGTAGTACACACTGGGAACCTGAGACCCCAAGGAGGAAGCAAAGTACTCTAGGTCCCACACAGAGAGTCCCAGCAGCCCAGGAAGCCTTGCTTTGGGGGAGCTCCCCACCTGCTTGGGAGCTTAGGCTAAGGGCCACTCTGCCAGGGTGGCATCCAGCTCCTGAGCTGGATGGGAGGCGTTCGGCAGAGGAACGAGTGGTGGGGGAGACCGGGTTTGAGCTGATGTGGACTTGGCATTCCTGCCCAGGGAACAGCATGAGTACAGCTGAGAGCTCAGAGTGGGCACAGAGCCTGCAGGAGCAGTGGCTCCCATGCCTCTGACCTGGCCAGACAGAAGGTGAGGGGCTGAAGTAGGACTTCGGGTAGGGCAGGAGTACCCAGCTGGGAGGTCTCCTGCATTTCTCAGGTGAGGACTCCGACCTGATGGGGAGTCTCACAGAACAGGACCCTGGAGCGTTGGACTCAAGGGATTGAGTGGGGTAGATTCTTCTGCCTCTGGGGATCCTCTGGGGAACGATGGTGCTGGAGACATGTGTGTTTGTGCGCGTGCGCACTGCCCCAGGGCCTCTGGGGCAGGGCAGAGGCCAGGCCCTTGGCCTGGCCCACCCAGGCTCTGGAAAACTTGTTCAAGAACCAAGTATAACTGAGCCAGCCCCCATCCAACATCCGCCTGCCCTCCGGGGCAGGACAAGGGTCTCTCAGTGCTGTCCACCCAGGGGTCTGCGGCGGGGGCTGCCAGGTGGGCCAGGCGACTGGTGGGGACAGCGGAGGGGAGCAGGCTGTGCAGGGAGTTTTCAGAGGAAGTGTATAGGCTGCTTCTGGAAACTGGGCGTGCTGCCCAGGAGGGGCAGGCAGGGGAGGGGGAGTTGGAAACAGGCCTGACTACACACTCACTAGCACACACAGATGTGGGTGTGCACTTGAGTATAAGAGCAGCCCACCGTGCTCACAGACCTGGGCTGGGTGGGGCCGGGGATGAGGAGGCGAGGGTGGGAGGGGCTGCTGGGCTGGGCTGTGGCTCCTTTTCAGCACCAGGACCAACTGAACAGGGGGCCTTTGGACTTGAGCCTGCTCCCTTCCTGGTGCCTCTGCTCCTTCATAACCTCTCCCCCAACTCCAAACCCCATCCCGCTCCCCCCTAGCCTCCAACTTTCCCCCTTGCCCCGACATATGCCTGGGTCCATAGAGCTTTCTAGAGTTAAGACTTTCTCCAGGTGCAAGCTTCAGGTGGGATTCAAAAGTACCCTGTTATCATTCTTACTGAATGTAGATGAGTGTTGGGGACGCACCGAGTTTGTATGAACAATTTCGTACTTGGTTTCTCTCTGGGGTAGAGGTGCCTAGCTCTCTCACTTCTCAGAAGGGTGCATCATTCCAAACAGGGGGAGGGTGGAGCTATGTTTAATTGGGCCCTCACCTCCAGAGAAATCCTGAGTGGGGGGAGCTACACTGTTGTATGCAGCCTCACAGCACCCACACAAGCCAGGGAACGTGCCCATTTTAGAGATGAGGAAACTTTTTATTTAAAGATTTTATTTATTTATTTGACAGACAGAGATCTCAAATAGGCAGAGAGGCAGGCAGAGAGAGGAAGGGAAGCAGGGTCCCTGCTGAACGGAGATCCCTATGCGGGGCTCGATCCCAAGACCCTGAGATCATAACCTGAGCCAAAGGCAGAGGTTTTAACCCACTGAGCCACTCAGGTGCCCCAACTGAGGCTCAGAGAAATGCAGGGATTGGCCTCGGGACACAAAGGCCGCAGTGTTGTCACTCCCCTCAACAGCAGCCCACATGGGGCCAGGTGGCAGTCACCCACCAGTGGACCCAGGCCTCCACAGCAGAGGAGAGGGACAGGTCTTCAGGGGTGAGACAGCTCCCTGAGGACCCCAGAACTCTGCTCCTGTGCCCCATACCCCACCTCTCCAGCCCCTCCCTCCTTTATCAAGGAGAAAGCAAATCCTCTTAAAGAAAGTCCCCCACCCCCTTCAACGGCTGGGGTAGCAAATGAAGCCACGTTCATCCCAGATAGAGGGCAGTGGCACTCAGGGCTGCTATGGAGGTGGCCTGGAGGCAGAGCTTTGAACAGTGCCCGTCCTGTTGACCATCCCTTCCTCCTGCTCAGCTCCTGCCCACACCCGGCCATGCCTGGCCCTCAGAACAGCCGGCTCTGCCAGCCCCCAGGTGCCCAAGCCAGCTCTTCAGCCACAGCTCCCTACCCACGTCAGCGTGTGTCTCCTGTGGCTTTACGGTCGTGGTGGGTAGTGGGGTTGCCTCCCCTCCCAGACCTTACTGCAGAGGCTCCCCATAGTTCATGGGGAAACTGGGGCCCAGAGAGGGGCAACTACTCTCAGTGTCCTACACCAAGTCCTTAGCAGGGTGTGGGCAAAGCCTCCTGGCTCTCTGTCCATGTATCTGGCTTATGTGGTGACCTTGCCCACAGGACCAGCCACTCCCTGCAGGCAGACCTGCTTTCCTCGGGGGTCTCCACTGACTTGCTCCATACAAGACTGAACCCACAGAGCGGCGCAGTGACTGTTTTGCCAACTGTGCCCGGGATGCCCCAGGGCTTTTCACCCAGAGGGGGCTGAGCGTGGCAGCGGGGGAGGCCAGCCCCGCCCCCAGCCACACAGAGCAGCTCCAGGAGCAGGTTTATATAGATCTGGGTTTTGTGTATGATGTAGTTTGGGTAACATGTTCTGTGGCTTGAAAAAAAAAAAAAGAAAGAAAGAAAAGAAGACATGAAAGCCAAGCAATTGCTTTGAGTTGAAACATGCTGAGAGCAGGGAAGACTCAGGTCAGATACAAGGAAGAACTTCTTGGTTTTCAAAGAATCCAAATAGAAGGGCTCCTGAAAGACGTCCTTTCCGAGGGGTAGCAAGGTCCGGGGGCCTGAGGGTAGGGAGCAGCACACAATCCCAGCTTCCTCCCAGACAAACCTGGGGACCTGGTCCCTGCTGCCCCTTCTAGAACCAAACAGGACCTTCCTGAGCATCCAGAAGACACCATGACTCTGTTGGGCCCTCTCCCCCCACTTGGATCTATCAGCCTCTACACTCAAGGTGATCCTGGGTCCTAAAGTGTGACCGATGAGCTCAGCCATCATATGATAACCCATATCCCTGGTGCCCTTCTACCTCTCTTCAAGCTGTTCCCTGCAACTGATCTTTTCTCATCCTTCAAGGCCCAGCTCCTGTTCCTCCACCGCTGTGGGTCTTTCCCAACCCTTGACTGCGGGGGTCCACAGCCTGGTCTTCTCCCTTCCTGGGGCCCTGCGCTCCTTGTCTATGGGGCCAGCAGACTTTCTGCCCCCTGCTTCAGGACCCCCACCAGTATAAGGCCCAGGAGGTACACATACACATGTGCGTGTACACCCGCACACACAGCCGAGAGTGTCCCGCCCTTCAGCCAGTGGTCCCAGGAGAAACCCCCAACTCAGGATTCACAGCCCCCAGCTCCATGGCCGAAGCAGGACCTCTGGTGAGGGCCAGCCTCCTCTCTGGGGAGAAGGAGGAGGCTGGAGAGAGGAGACCAACTTCCTTTCCCACCTAAGAGCAGCCCTCCCCCACCCACATTTCAGGACAGGCCAGCTATAAATACCAGTGGGCCCAGGATGCTCATTCCCACGACTCCAGCCCCTCCCTGCCTCTTCCCTGTGCACAGCAGCTGGGGCCGGTCCCCGTCTCCTGCAGCTGGAGGCTGGCCAGGCAGGCTACAGGCCCAGAAACACACACACACACACACACACACACACACACTTCCCACCATGGTCAGGGAAGAAACAAATCACCCTTTTTGGGTGCCTTGGAGCAGCTAAGAGCAAGCCCCCTCCCGCTCCTCCATCTAGACTCGGGCTCCACCTCTCCCTCCTCTGAGTCCTCAGCTCCGGGAACTTCTGCAGGGCTGGGGGAGGCGGGAGGCCTGGGAGGTCAGGCACATGGTGGTAAGGAAGAGGGTGTTAGGGAGCCGAGGATTTCATTCTAGCCCTACCCCTTGATGAGTGACCTTTCTGGGCCTCAGTCTTCTCTCTAAAATGGGTCTAAATGATTCTGACCTACGGCGCATTGAGGATCAAAGCCCTTTGCCAGAGTAAAGGCTCAGCTGGGGCTTGCTGCCTTTCTGTTGTTCCCATGGTCTTCTGGACTGGGGCAGGCCCAGCAATAAGGGGAATCTTCGAGAGAGGTGCCAAAGTGGGGGACTGGATGAGGTGGTCCTGTGAGCCAGTCTGTGTGGGACTCAGAGACAGGGAAAGGGGGAGGTGGGTCCCAAGGGAATGAGTAGCCAGTGGCTGCCTGCCAGCCCAGGGCCCTTCAGTAAGGGGGTAGGGTCCTGCCTCTGACCACCTCCCTCCCCGCCCCGGCTGAGTCCCACACACCTCTCCCACGATGAGAAGAAGTAGGACAGCCCTCCCCAGCCTCACCCCAAAGCCTAATGACCCCTTGGACACCGACCCTTGGTCCTGGGTACAACACAACGAGTCCGTGTTCAAAGAAGCACCAAACGAAACTCAGAGTCTGTCCCGTGAGCAGACGGGTGGGGACAAAGAGAATGAGCAGGCAGCAGTAACTTTGGTAGGATTCGGAGCCTGGACACCCATCTTCGCCCTGCCCACTGCCCACACCTGGGGCCCCTCTGGAGGGGTGGTGGGAGATGACTGCCAGAGCCCCCATGGGGACTGTTAAGGAGTGGTGACTCCTTAGGCAGGAGGACCTGTGTCACGGAGGAACAGAATGCAGATGGAGGGAGCCAAGCACCCTCTCTGCTCTGAGTGGCTCGGACTCATTAGGGATGTTGATGATGCCTGAGTCTGTGTGTGTGTGAGATCAGAGCTGGTGCGGGTGAGGCGGCATGAGTCTTGGGAACAGGCCACGGAGCGGGACAAGCAGCCAAGCCATGCCCACTGGAGGGGCGCTCTAGCTGAGAGGCTGGGCAGAGTCTGGACCCCCATCTTCTGCCTTCACCCTCTAGAAGTAACTCTTCTCAGCAGAGCACGGGGCAGAGCTCAGCCCGCTCCCCCGGATGGGTGCTAATAGCATCCAGGCGCCTGCCCCCAGATAAGGCACCCTCTCGGCATCTGGTGCCCAGCTGAGGCCCCAGTGAACTCTTCCAGAACTCCTCCAGGGCCAGATACCCAGATGAGAGCCCGTCCCTCCAACTGTTGACAGCCCTGAGGCAGGAGAGGTGGGGACCTGGAGTCAGCCTTGCTGCCACAGCCCTTGGGATACCTGGTCCTGCTGTGTGGCCTCGGGCAGACTCTCCCTCTCTGGGCATCTGGGTAGGATAGTAAGTCCCCAAGGTCAGCTATAAAAGCCCCCTGAGAACAGGACACTGGCCTGCCTCTGTCCACAGAGAGCCAGCTGCCTGTGTGGGGCCAAATAGTGAACTGGGCTGGGCCTGCAAGGGGGCGAAGGGGCAGCCCAGCCCGCCCGAGCTCCCTGGCATGAAGTCCACATGAAGCCCTGAGGCTCTCCCAGGATGGGAGTAGTGGCCCCTGCTCCGCCCCCCGTTCCCATTTTCCACCCCCTTGCTCTAGCCCCACCCAGCCAAAAATAAACCCAGACCACCCCATCTTGTACCAGCCAGACCCACCCAGGCCCTCCAGAGCCAATTGAGTCACCGCTCCAAGCTGCTCCTTTTTTTAACTGTCTGAGTCACCGGCTGTGGTGAGGGCTCCGTGACACGAGCCCCAGGCTACAGCCAGGCCATAGCCTCCAACGGCACAACCCAGGGAGGGGTCCAGATCGAGGCTGGCAGCAGGTGTGTGCCCAGACCACAGCCTCCGCCTGTGACACCTCCAAGCCAGGGACACCCGCCCCAGAGCCCAGACCTGTCTCCAACGTCCCTGCCACCACATCGCCTCATCCACCCAGGACAGTTTTTCAGGGATCTTGGCCACAGAGCCCATCTAGGTCAGCCCAGCCCCCACAGCACTTCTTTGCCTCGGAACAAATCTGGGCCTCCCACCCTGGGACAGAGGGTCTCCGAGGCCCTGGGCCCTGCAGGGATGGGAGTGGGCCAGGCCACAGAGATACCTAATTCCTGCCCCTCCTCACCGGCTTCAGCTCAGACTCTGGCCCCTCTGCCCAGAATGCCATGAAGACTTTCTATGGCACAGAGGTCTCCCCCTCAGATCTCTCCAGGCTTCCTCTATTCCCAGCCCTCACAGGGCTAACCAAGCTCTGGTCTCTCTTCCCCCATCCCTCCGTCTCTTCCCCGTGGCTGTCTCTCTGTCTGGCCACCTCATGTCTCTGACCCTGCTCTGTCCCCTCTCCTTCACACAGTCCCCGTGGCAACCCAAAGTGCAGCCTCTACATCCGGCTCTTGGATCTCCGCACATGCACGGGGCCTTCCCAGCACACACAGCACACCCTCACCTCCACCCATTCCCATAAGGGGCTTTGGGCCCCAGGGACCCATCCTGAGGGAAATTTTCCATCCCCTCACCCAAGCCCCCTCCTTCCCTGGCCCCCGAAGCACAGGCTACATCCTGTCATCCTGTCATCCTGTGGTAGGGGATGTCAAGATCCCACAGGCACTTCCTTGGAGGCTGAGGGGGGCATGGGCAGGGGGCCTGGGAATGGCCCCACCCCCAGCCCTGCCTCAGCAGGAGCCTGCACAGCCTCAGCCCCAGCCATCTCCTGTCTGTGGCCATGGCCTCCAGCTATAAATAGGGGCTCTGGTTCTATTTTCTCTAAAAACAAGCACCAGACTCTCACTGTGGGCCCAGAAAAGCACTCCCTGGCTGGAGCAGTCCCCCACTGCATCCTAGCCATGGTCCACCTACCCCTCCCCGCACCTGCTGAGGGCAAGCTTCCAGATGTGGCTTCTACCTACCGGCTGGCTCAGCTAGAGAACACAGCCAACCCTCTCGCCCTCCCTGCTTTCCATCTCCCTTCCCCAAGCGGTGCCAGTCTTATTCCTGAGACACCACTGTTGACAGAGAGAGGTAACAGGAGCTCAACACCCCAAGCCACAGCTCAGGGTCTTTGCACCCCGAATGCAGAGAAGGAACTGTGGGCTGTGGGAGCTGGGCTGACCTAGATGGGCTCTGAAGGAGCAGGAGGGAATTTTGCACGCAGAAAGGAAAGAAGAGCTGGCCTGAGCAGTCTGGGAGCGAGGACCTGTCAGGTGCGGACGAAAACATTGCAAAATCTAATAATGAGGCTGACACATGCGTGGGGTGTTCCTGGGGGGTGAACAGGAAAGCCTGGCAGGGCTGCGACAGGGTGACCCAGCACCTTCAGTGCCACACCAGGGTTGGGGCCGGATTGTGGGGCAATGGGGAGCCATCGAAGGCTCTCAGACAAGGGAGGATGACAAGGCAACTCCCAGTTTGGGTTAAGAATGTTTGCTATTAGCAAAACAAGGCAGGAAATTCATTAAGCCTAGCAGGGGCTGGTGACCATCTGCCCTGTGGGATGGCACAGAGGAGCAGGAGGGGAAGATGAACTGGAAAGAGAATTTAGGGGCAGGATGGCTGGAACATGGGGAGGGAGGAGGGAGAATGTCCAAAATGACTTTCAGATTTCTACCCAGCCATGGGTAGGTGGTGAGGCCTTCTCTGGAAGGCAAGCAGGTTTGGGGAGAGATGACACTAAGTCTGGCTTGAGATGGGTAGGCTAGGGTTTGGAGGTGCCTCTGGGTGTTTCTGGGGCAGATGTCTCGGGAGGCATTGGCAGGCAGGCCCAGAGACAGAGATGTGGGTGCCACGGGTAAGAGCCTGTATCTGAGGTGCCAAGAGGTCACCTGGAGAGAGCACAGTGGTGGGGCACAGGCCTGGCCCATGAGGAGTGGTAGGCAGGAACCTATTCCCGGAGGAGTTGGGCACGCCCAAGGGGAGAGGTCTCAGGGTAGGGATCTCTGGGGGATCTGGGTAGCACAGAGTCCCCTAGCAAGGACTCTAGGGTTTCTCGGTCTACCCTGCCAGGCCACGCACTCCTGCAGGCATCCCAACCACGCTGGAAGCTTGCTACTCAGCCTGTCTATGGCCAGCCCAAAGAAAATCCCTCCCAAGGGCCAAGGGCCACCTCCATTTGATCCCTGTATTCCCTTACGTGCTGATGTTTCTGCTGTCAGCCCATGTGTACGGGCCTCCTGGATGGCAGGAGTCCTGCACTGGGGGTATGGGCCCTCCGTCTTGTCCTCAGGAGCCTCCAGTTCTGGCTCCCCTGTACCCCTGTCCTGACCACAGCCCCTCTACTAGCCACTTCCTGAGGAGCTGGGCTGGGTAGGCCAGGTTTGCCTTAGTCTCCCCAGCCAGGTTTCCTTTGCACAGAGGGGAAGACTGAAGCCAAAGAGAGCACAGCAGCATGTGGCTGGGGAGGCGGGGGGGGGGGGGGGAGCTGTCCCAAGCCCCTGTTTCCCCCAGTCTCCGGGACAGGCGACTGCCATCTGTGAGATTATCCCACCTCTCTCCCCTACATTTCAGCTGGAGGCGCTAAGGCAGGGTTATCGGGGCTTCTCCAAGGCGCACAGACTCCTGCGCGCAGGCTGGGCCAAACTGTCCAGGCCTGTGTCCAGATCAACAGTCATTGCTTCCGCCAACCCCCCACCCCAGCTGACACACTCACTGTCTCCAAGCCCAGGCTGCCAGGCTGGGGGAAGCCCCAGGACACCTCCCCAAGGGCCCTGCCTTTAGCGGTTTCTCATCCCAGAGCTGAAGGGGAGCTCAGGGATGAGCAACAGGCTTCCGCCTGCGTCCTGATTCTGGCTTCAGCCCCAGAGAGGGGGTGGCCCCACAGCGTCCCCAGGGGAAGCTCCTCACCCAGGCCCCTTGCCCCTCCACCCTCTTCCCTGGTCTCCAAGTCCCCAATGGGCACAACCAGCATTTATCACTGGCCATCCTTAGCTGGGCCTGAAGAAGGTCCCTTCCTGATCCAGCCAGCCCCAGAACCAGGCCAGTCCAGCCACACCGGGAGAGGCCAGCTGCCAAACCAGCCTTGGAAAGCAGATGCTTTCCCCTCCCTTCCTCTCTCCGCCCCCCCCGCCCCCCAGGGAGCCCCTGAGGGCAGGAAGGGAAAGAGTGTGTCTCCTGGGCAGCAGGCCAGCTCTCACACCCTCCTCCTGCTGGAGCCGGGGCACACACCCCACTTCCACGCGCTCACGCAACAACAACCCCCCACTGCTTCTGTGGGCACACAGCCCTCGCTGATACCACACCAGGCAGCTAAGAGCCGCAGCCCAGGGGCTCTGATCCAGCCCTGTGCTGCTCCTCTCCCGGCCTCAGGCCTCAGTGCTGGCAGCATCCTCTTTGAGCCTCATTACCTCACCTATAACAGGGGAGCTACATCCCAGAGACCCTGGTGGGGGCAGGGGCTGCTGAGCAGCCCAGGGGCTGGGTGAGAAGGGTCTCTCGCTCTCTTTCTTCCCTACCAGATCCCCTAACTCTCAGCCTGGGCCCACTAAGCTTTCCGCACCCGCCCGGGGCCAGGAAAGCCAGGGAGAGGGGATGTGGAGGAGGGCCTGGAAATCCACCCATCTCCCTGCATAAGGAGGAAAATTATAAGGCAAGGAAAAGCCTCTCAGAATTGCTCCACACACAGCAGCCCCACCCCTCCGCCCCTAGGGCCTGGGGAGCAGCCCGCCTTGCACAAAGACTCCGTTGAGGCCCAGCTTCCTCCCCGCCCCTGCCCTCCAGCCTGGGTGGACTCTGAGCCGATTCTGGAGCAAACCTCTCATTTTCCCTCCTGCTTCTTCTGTACACACAGGGCCTCAAGGTTGGGTCACGTGGCCCCGGGTACGGGTCCTTTTAGGTAATCCCCTTTTAGAGGAGGTCCCGAAATTGGAGATGTTCCCCAATATGTGCCCCTCGGCTTGGGTGGCCTCCAAGCTCTGGGTTAGAGAACCAGTAGCCGAGGCCAGTGGCCAGGGTCAGGATTCAGCCAATAGCTGAGGAAACTTATACCGGCCTGGCCTCCTTGGTCTCACAAGAACCAGAAAGGCAACCGAACTCTCCAGTGTCCTGAGAGTGAGTCTGAGGGCTCAAGAGTTCCTGGAGTGAAGAGAGATGGGGGCCCACCTTGACCCCAGCAGGGGATCTCCCTAGTGCTGAGACGACTGGCTTCCCGGGAACAGGGCCTGACAGCCCGCTCTCTCCTGGGAAGCTACTGTCTCCCTTTTTAAGTTGTATGTGACTGAACTAAACCACTGTTGTTCCCGTGGCTCTGGGGCAAGGCAGGAGCAGGTGGTCAGCGGGCCTCTGGGCTGGCCCTGGGTGACGGGACTCCTAGGCTGGGGACAGGGAGGTAGGACAGTCAGTGTCTTCAGGCATGTGAGCAGCAACTAGGTGGCTGGCCCTGGCAGGTGGTAAGCATCTAGGCTCGGCTCTGGGGACCCAGTTGTCACCACCATGAGCAGGGTATGTTGTCCCTTTGGTCCCACCTGAGGTCTATGCCTGTAACCCTCCCCCGTGTTACCTTCAGAGGTAGCAGCCTCGGGGGAAGGTGATAGCTCAGTGGACAGGGCTGAGCTTTGGAACATGCTGGGGGAGCTGGCCCCAGAGTAGGCATAGCATCGGACAAGGCCAAGGAGGGTCATGGCCAGCATCTAGAGCCAGACTACCCCCTCCCCGTGCCACCTCATCACCTGTCCCGCACTCACCTCAGAACGCTGTGACACATGCCACGGACCTGCACTCAGTCACACTCATGGCCATGTGCCACCCACTGTGGCCACGCTTGGGTCTCCAGTGCTCAGTGTGACTGAGTGCCCATGCCAGCTCCTGGGCCTGCATTCCCAAAAGGGAGAGGGCGCCTCAGGGAGCTTCAGTCCCATTGGCCTCGGGGTCTGTGGCTCTGGTTCTAACTTAAGTTTCCACCCTTCCCCGCTTCCTCAGAAGTTCCCTGGCTTAGGGACAGAAAGCTGGCAAGGAAAAAGCACATCCCTCGGAGGCACAAGGGGAGAGCATCTGGCCTGGGCGCTGGAGGGCCTGGGTGACCTCGAGGAAGGGGCAGCACACCTGCCCTTACACAGGGGCCACACACATAGGCACCCACAAGGGAATCAGAGAGCCCTTCATCCTGGCCTTGGCCGTCCTAGAACCCTCCACCAGGACCCCCATCAGACTTCCCAGGAGACGGGCTCTCCCAGCCTCACCCCTGCATGCCTAGGATATGGATTTGGAAACAGGATCCGCACCCTGGGTGTCCAACCCCAAGAAGCTACAGTGGAGAGGGCTGGCTTCCTCCGAGAGCAGGAGCCCCTCCCCTCCCTGGCTGGCTGGCCATGCCCCCTCCTCGCCCTCCTCACTCCTGCCTACAGCAGTAGGCTTGCTGCCAACATCCAGCCTCCTGGGTCTCCCTTGGGTTCTCCTCCTTCATCTCCTTCATCAGGCTTTTGTCTGGACCCCTGAGTCCAGTTTTCGCAGAGGAGAGGGGTCTTCATTTCTCACTCCGGGTTTTAACACCTTTCTCAGGCTTTCTGTCTCCCCAAGGTGGTTCTTCTTTTCCATGGCTGCATTACTGTACTTGTGAATGAATGAATGAATGAATGAACGACTATGGATTCCCCCTTCTCCCACCTCCCACTCCATCTCAGTACCACTGGGTACACCTCCCCAGCATACATGTGTCCAGGTCTCCCCCCGCCCCCCTTTGCCCCTGGGCCCTGGGCGTGCCCCCTGGCCATCCTGCCCAGCAGCTCTGACTCCCAAACTCCCTCCCTTATAAAGTCAGGCGGGAGCAGACACCCAGGAATGCTGCTGCTCATGACGCAAGCTGACTGGCTGCCCCAGGGCAACCAGGAATGTGGCGGGAGCAGGGCACACGGGGAAGGATTGCCGGGGAGCAGGGTGGGCTGGGGGTGCCTGTGTGGGAGGGGGCTCATTCAGGAGGCTGGGCCAAGAACTGCAGACTTTCTGCTTCTCTGTCAACTGCTTCTCCTCTGGGGCCTCAGCTTATCTGTCTAGAAACCCTACTGAATGCTAACACTGCAGAGAACTTTGATATCATGGAACCCATCACCCAAGGATGGGGATGCCAGGGCTGCGGAGGCCCGGGGCCCCACACCTAGCTCTCTAGACCATCCTGGAGCAAGAGTGGTGCTCCCAGTGACAGCCAGAATGGGGCAGGGGCAAGAGGGAAGCCAAAGGTAAACAAAGATAGGGAAAGGCAGAAATAAGGCTCCGAGGTGGCCAAGTGGCCAAGACAGAGACAAAGGAGATAAGGGACAGAGACTTGGAGAGAGATGGCGTGGCTAACCCCAGGCATTGTGAGGACTCAGAAGTATCAGGGTCTGTACCCACCCCAACCCCCAGTGACTCGCAAAGAGACCCACACTAGAGACCCTGCTCCTGGTCAGCCCGGGAGAGCGCGGTGGGAGCCTGATGTGTGGAGGTACTCCCCACAGGGAGACCCCTTGTCCCAAGCCACTGACAGTAAGAGTAGAGCGTCATGGGGGAAGTAAGTCTCACCCTTGGGGTCCCCCAGGGCAGGCTTCCGGTCTCCATTCACACACACACTAAGAGTGCCCCCGGGAGACAGGAGATGCTGGCACAACCTAGAGCCTGCCAGAGGGTGGCTTGCAGGGGACACTGGCCTAAGTGGAGGGGAAGGACATAGGCTCTTTCTGGGCTCCCAACCCTTGCCTTAGGAAGAGGAACAGAGCTGCTCTGCTTTGGCCCAGACAGGACGCCCTGTCCGTGGTCAGGAAAGGCGGGAAGCTGTGGGAGGCTCCACCTTCAGCAAACCTCTGGGACAGATGGGCGCCGGGCAGGAGGGGTGGGTGCCGGGCAGGAGGGGTGGGTGCCCTCCAGGAACACACGGCCCCTTTCACGGAGCCAGGCCCAGCCAAGTCACGGCGGGCGGCACCGAGGGGCAGGACAGGCCTGGGCACAATCGCAGCTCTGTCCTGGCGGCTCCCAGCCCACATGCGCACACATGCACAAACACACAGCCTTATGCAAACCCAAAACACACCCCCAAGCAGCCACCCACACACTTGAACACACACGCAAATAGACTTCTACGTAGTCCTGGACACCCACCCACAAACCATCTTTCAGGTAGAGAAACCCAGACATGCGGGGTTCTTGTGACCCCTCCCACTCAACCCAGACCCATCAAAGCCCTGCCCCCCCACGCGAACTTGGCACCAGCCAGACAGCCCACACCATTACCATTAACCCTCTGCATACCCCTATCTGAGAGCAGACTCCCAGACCAGAAAGGGACCTTTGAGACTAATCCCCAGAGACAGAAGGAGGAGGGACCGGGAAGGAACACCCATTTTACAAAATGGTGACCAGAGGCCAGATTGGGCCCCTTCTCCTGGCCCAAAAGGAAGCCCGCAGATCTGCTACAGGCCTGAACTGGTGTTTGGATGAATCATGGGTGTTCTTGACCCAGAAGAGTCAAGGGCAAGTCTCCAAGCAGTGATGATGCCTTCTCTCCTACCCCAGTCAGGCCACTGAGGCTGGCTTGACTCCTGCTACTTTTCCTTCTCCTCCTCTGTCTTCAACTTCCTAGAGTCTGCAGGTCCCTGCTGCCACCCTCTTACCCGGCCTTGCTGCCCTTTGAAACTACCCAGGCCCCTCCCTTCCTCACCTCCTCCAGGAAGCCCACTTCCTCCAGGAAGTTCCTGACCCAGGAAGTCAGGGAACTGACTCCTAACTCACTCCTTTATGCTGCACTGCCACCCTGTTGGCAGCCTCTCCCACTGTCTCCCAGGAGGGGGAGGCTGGGTCCTTGCAACTGTGGTCCATCAGAGACGGTAAGGGGCCACAGAAGGAGACCAGGAGGCGGGGGAAATGGCGTTGTCAGAGTTTCCAAAACCCTGGCCAGCACGGCCTCTGAGGCCTCCGTTGGGATGAGAGGGCTGCCCGGGCCAGGCGCTCCCAGCAGCACAAGGCAGCTTGTGTGAGCTCTTCCCTGCCCAGCCCCACAGGAAACAGCCGGGCCCAGCCCCTCAATAGGCTCATTCAGACCCCAGCTCTCTGGAAAGTACCTCTATTTCCTGCCACCCTCCCACTCTGGCCTGAAGAACCAGGCTACGCAGGCTGCCCCTCTCCTCTTCTAAGAGGCAGCTGGAGGCAGGTGGTTCAGTGGGCAGAACCTGCCATCTCCATCCTTTCCTGTGGGCTGCACACCCTGAACCCACCATCCCCACACCCACCTTTGATGAAAGGGAGTGTGAATGGGTGTGTGATGTCACTCCCCCCCACCACCTTGGGGGAGAGCCCCCTTCCCATGCATGCTAAACAGGTAAATGTTGAGCAACAGGCTTCCTGGGGGTGAGGGAATGCTGATCTATAGCCTTTGCCTCTTCTGTGGTATAAATACTCCTGCCCACAACATCATCTGGCTGGCAAAATTCCTGCAGATTTAACAATCAGCTCTTGCCATCTGCCCATAGCGATAGCTGTAGCCAGAGGGGTGGCCATAGGCCCCCACCTTCTGTGTGGGGGTGAGAGGCTGCCCTCAGTTCAGTTCTGTGTGCTGCCTTTTTTTCTTAAGAATCAATGCCCTTGGGATGCCTGGGGGCTCCTTCCTTGGGCATCTGCCTTAAGCTCAGGTTCTGATCTCAGAATCCTGGGGTCGATCCCCCCATGGGGCTCCCTGCTCATTGGGGAGTCTGCTTCTCCCTCTCCTCCCTGCTCTCCCTCTCCTCCCTGCTCGTTCTCTCTAATAAGTAAATAAATAAAATCTTAAAAAAAAAAAAAAAGAGAAGAATCAATGTCCTTGCACAGGAGGAGCCTCCCACCCATCAGTTCTCACCGTGAGGGTCTGCCCCTCACCCGCACCAAGGTGAGCTGGCTCTGCTGGGCCATACCCACCCAGATGGTCTTGTAGCTCGCACTTGATTCCTCTAGCCCCTCAGACAAGGCTCTGGCATTGCCAGCAAGTGCTGGCAAGAGGGGATAACCAGAGAGATTTCAGTTCAGCCCAAGAGGAAGAGCATTATCTTTCTTGGACATCCTGCTGGACCCCTCCAGTGGCTGAAGCCACCTCATCAGGTCAGGAACCGACAAGTATTGTGGCTGGTGCCAGATTATCCCTACCAAGGCTGTCGCCCTTTACTCACTCACACAGGGCTTAAGGGAAACCCCACAGAGATGAATAGCTTTTTTAAACCGTTCCTGTCTCCCCACCCCCTTCCATAGCCCTGGACCTCTGGGGGACAGAGTCAAAGTTATATTTGGCCCTAATCTCTGCAAAAGGAATAAACCAGAAATTGTTGCAGCTGGTTGGAGGTCAAGGGAGGCTAATTTTGGGAAACTATCTGGAGGTGGTGGTGGCTTTAAAAGATGAGGTATCCCAGTGGGGGACCAAAGGGGCCCCCCACAGCACCCACCAGCCTTGGGAAACCACAGATACAGCCTGCTCGGGCCATGTGGACCTGGGCGCTCTGTCCTGCTCAGCAAACCTTCAGCCCCCCAAGGCCCTGTCTTTAGCCATAGACCCAGGCTCAGAGAGGTCAGCGGTAGTCATCAGTGACTCCCCAGCCGTGGTGGAAACAATAGGGCCGGATCTGGCTGCTCACCAGGGACTGCTCATCAGGTCTGTAGCAGGAAGCAATATGGGGCGATGCAGGAAGTTTTGGCCCATTTGGGGTACAGCACTGCACATGGTCTCCATCTGGCCTCAGAGCCTTTGCTCCTTGGTGGACTCAGGCCGACGACCTACTATCCCCATGCCTGAAGACATCTGGGAGCGTGGCCCAAGAGAGAAGCGGGGATGGATGTGTGGCCTGTCTGAGCACCACGGCTGAGGACATGGCATGGAAAGTGTTGCCCAAGAACAAAAGCACAGGGCATTTAGGAGAAGGAATTTGAGCAGGGACCGGTGTGGGGTAGGGACGGTTCCCCTGGAAGTCCATTTCCAGAGTCTACAACCATCAGGCCCAGTGACCCGATCAAGGATGGTTTTCCTTTAGGCTGGAGAAGGAGTAGACCCAGGATGGAGAATCTTCTAGGGCCCAGGGGAAGAGAGTCAGAACTGGCAGAGGTCCCCAGCCCCAGGGACCTCTGAGGAGGAAACCTGAGTTGCTTGGAATGGGTCTGGGCTCCTTTGGAGCCAAGGTCTGGGCTGGACACAAGGAGAGGCTGTGTCTTCTGGTCCCAGGACCATGCAGGTGATGGGCCACACAGAACCATGAAGCCGCACCAGCCTGGACTCCCTCCCCGCAGCCTACTCATCCTCTGCAGCCCCCTTCCCCTCCAGGCAAGAGTCTGCACTTTAACCCCAGCTCTCTCTCTCACTCTCTCTCTCACACAGCCTCCTTCTTTGGTGAGAACCACTTGGAGGTGCCCACGGCCACAGCTCTGACCGATGTAGACCTCTGGCTGCAATTCTCCACTTCTCAGTCCGAAGCCCTGCTTCTCCTGGCAGCAGGCCAGGCTGACCACCTCCTCCTGCAGCTCCATTCCGGATACCTAGAGGTCAGTGCTGTCTCCCTGCTGGCCTCATCCTCTAGCTCTGAATGGCCCCCAGCCAGCTGGGTGACCTTGTATGATTCACCTTATTCCCAGGGTCTCCAAGTCCCCAGTGCGAGGTGAACAACAGCATTGCCAAAAGTGTGACTCCCTCGTGAACTGGCTGCGCCTGCAGCCCTCCACCCACTCTTCCCACCACAACCCCTGGCCGGCCCTTTCCCTCACTACGGGCCTGCAGTCTGGGCCAGCTGGCGGTCTCTGGTCTCTCGCCGCCAGACCCTGGCTTACCACAAGCCCTTGGCCTGGTCCTCCCGTAGTCCTGCCCAGTCCCCATCTCAGCGTGTCCCCTGGCACTCCCCTGGGCTGGGTACCTTCTCCTTGGACTGGCGGCCCTGGGAATCCCCGTGCCTAGCACCAGTCACCCAGCTGTGCTGTTGTCTGTCCATGATGGACACACCCTATACTGCAAAGCTTCTCCATTTTCCCGTTTCGTCCAGTCACCACCAGCTTTATTAGCAAGGCGTCTCCTGGCTCTCTCTCTCGAGGCTCCCCCCTTAACCATGGAGAGTTTGAGAACTTGAGATCTTAGTCCAAATTTGGGAAAGCCCTCTGCTTCCACACTCCAGCCGGGAGAGGACTAGGACTGGTCTTCAGTTCACCTGCTGCTGCCATTGCTTCGCACTACCACAAGGTGTCACTGTTGAGCGAAGGCCGGGTACAGCGCTGGGGCTGATGCTCTCCCTCTCTGCCAAGTAAGGGGGTGCCTCAGCCCTGTGGAGGGGCTCTGTACTCGGACTCCCAAGGCCACAGTTCTTAGTGCTCCACTCTTCCAGTTCCCACACTCTGCCACCACCCACCCTACCATCCGGTCGTGAGAACACCACACCAGAGCCAGTTCCGGTACCAATGTCATTGAGACAGATCTGTGTTCTCCTCTCTCCAAGGATCCCTCACCCTGGATCCAGGAGCTTTGCTTTATGTAACCTTCAACACAGAGAGCACCTGGAATTGGGCTCCCCATCCCTGAGCAGTGAGCCTGGCTGCCCCAATGGTCCCAGTTCTGGGGATTCTCAGGTGCCCGTTATTCCAGGGGTGAATCTTCTGGATACTAAGGTGATTTTCTGGGGGCTCGCCCCCCCC
>RCUC01085091.1:0-36726 GCA_003697995.1 Taxidea taxus jeffersonii
GGGTGGATCAGTGGGTTAAAGCCTCTGCCTTCAGCTCAGGTCATGATCTCAGGGTCCTGGGATCAAGTCCCACATCGGGCTTTCTGCTCGGCAGGGAGCCTGCTTCCTCCTCTCTCTCTCTGCCTGCCTCTCTGCCTGCTTATGATCTCTGTCTGCCAAATAAATAAATAAAATCTTTTAAAAAAAGGTACAGTATTTTTATGAATGAAATAATATATTTCTGCCAACATAGTACTGATCAAAAAAGCACTTTAATAAATTGGCTTTCGGGGTGCCTGGGTGGCTCAGTGGGTTAAAGCCGCTGCCTTCAGCTCGGGTCGTGATCCCAGGGTCATGGGATCGAGCCCCGCATCAGGCTCTCTGCTCTGCGGACAGCCTGCTTCCTCCTCTCTCTCTCTCTCTCTGCCTACTTGTGATCTCTGTCTGTCAAATAAACAAATAAAAATCTTTAAAAAATAAATAAATAAATAAATAAATAAACAAACAAACTGGCTTTCATTTCCACCCTTTCCAACTTATTCTAAATAAAAAATAAATGCAAAACACAAATAAGATTTGTCTTCCCAACTTTAGTACATATAAACAAAAATAACAATTTTGTTATTTGTTATCACAATTTAGTATGTATAGACAAAAATAACAATTTTAGGGGCGCCTGGGTGGCTCAGTGGGTTAAAGCCTCTGCCTTCAGCTCAGGTCATGGTCCCAGGGTCCTGGATTCAAGCCCCACATTGGGCTGTCTGCTCAGCAGGGAGCCTGCTTCCTCCTCTCTCTCTGCCTGCCTCTTTGCCTACTTGTGATCTCTGTCTGTCAAATAAATAAAATCTTAAAAAAAAAAAACACAACAATTTTTAGATAAAATACTCAGTTCTAAAAGAGAAATCATATCAGCCAGGAAACACTTTAGCCAATCCCTCTCTAGTCATAGCCACACAAAAGAATCTTCTAAGGAAAACTGACCAGTGAGACAGTTAATGCTTGTGCTCTCAGCTATAAAGAATTAAATTTAAAATGCATTCACTCTTTCATCTTCTAATGAAACATAACCTATTCTCAGGAACAGTGTGAGCACTGTTATGGTAGTCTAACTCCTAGATGAAAATATGAGCTGAGATACAGTTTACTGTAATAACGTAGCTAAGAAACCTTTGAAAATTAGCCAAGGATCAAAGTATTTACATAAGTTCAAGATCTTATCTTAGGATGAAAGGTAACCTACTTTAAAAAGAACACTGAAATTAAACCTTTCAATTACAACCAGTCAAAACTTTAATTCAGAATGTTTCTTAAATATCAAATTTCTCTTCACAGACGCTATGTCCATTTTCTTCATAATCTTCTCTTGTTACTACCATATCTTCAAAATCGTCATTCTCTGATATCAATTTTCCACCTTCCCAGGCATAAGTAATAGGGCTAAAAATAAAGTTAAAATAAGTGAACCGAGATGATTTTACAGAACTGAAATGCCAGAAAACATTCATTAGTAACTAAAATGTGGCAATCTCTACTCAACCTGATTTGACAGAAAAATCACTTAAAGTGTGAAAATGAGCATAAGCTTCATAGGAATAAGGTAAACTCAGAAAGAAAAGAACCTTGGTCACCAGTACAACAAAGTGTTCTTTTTTCCCCTGTGCCCTGAATTTATAGACCCTCTACTTCTAATAAAAAACAAGAATATGAAAGGTCAAAAATGCATAAAAGGAAAAACAGTCATAACTAGATCTAAATTCTGTATGTGACAAAGATATATCATCTATTTTGCCCAACAACCCATGAAACAACTATTCTAAGCTTTTTTTTTTTAAAGATTTTATTTATTTGTTAGAGAGAGAGAGAAAGAGCGAGCACAGGCAGACACAGTGGCAGGCAGAGGGAGAAGCAGGCTCCTTGCCAAGCAAGGAGCCCGATGTGGGACTCGATCCCAGGATGCTGGGATCATGACCTGAGCCGAAGGCAGCTGCTTAACCAACTGAGCCACCCAGGCATCCCTGAAACAACTATTCTAACTCTCATTTCACAGATTTGGAAAATGAGGTTCAGAGAGGTTAAGTGTGAGACTACATTTTAACGCAGAACTATTTTCAGTCTGTGCTTTTGCTGCTATACTGTTACCTCTAATAAATGAAACGTTTACAGGGTAGGACACAGTCGGTAAAACTGGAATGCATAAAACAATTAGTTTGGTTTTTTCAACCGAGGTTATACTTTGTGTTATGACTCAATTCTATTTCTACTGTTCCTCTCCCCCAAATCGGTTTAAAATCTGAAAAATGATGGAAAGTTAATAAATGTTTTATTATATGTATTCTATTGCCTAATCTTTAAATATGTATTTACTTACATACATATATAAAACAGATGTACAATAAAAAGATTTGATGAATAAAAGAATAAAGACTATTTCTGTGGATCCCTTGGCCTTATGCATGACTTGTATTTCAAATGCAGGACAAAAAGCATATGTGGGGAAAAAGAAAAAAAAAGTGTGGGGAATAAAGAAATGAGGGGGAAAAACAATAATAAAACAAACACAGGATAAAAATCCAGTATGCTTCATATTCTATAAAGTATATGAACATTAATACTGATAAAAATCATTCCAATATCCAACATTTATTCTTTAATCTGATAGCTATAAATTAAGTGAGCAGATAGAGACCTTTTATTTATTGCTATTGATTAGAAACTTCTACTTTACTTTAAAACAAAACTCTAAAATTAAGGGTCAGGTATATGGGGGGCACCTGGGTGGCTCAGTTGGTTAAGACTCTGACTCTTGATTTTGGCTCAGGTCATGATCTCTGGATCATGGGATCGAGCTCCGCATCAGGCTCTGTGCTGGGCATGGAGCCTGCTTAGGATTCTCCCTCTCCCTCTGCCCCTCCCCGCAACCTCCCCTTGCTCTCTCTCTCTCTCTTTTAAAAAAATTCAGGTATATGGGGTCTTATTTGCAATTCTGTCACCTAAGACTGGGACAGCAGTGAGATGGTATTATTTACACACATATTTGGTAAGGGACATGTATTTGTTTCCAACTCAAAATAAAAGAGAACTAGGTTTTAGCCTGGTCATTGCTATTAAGTTACTATAAGGCCTTTGCCAAGTCATGAGACCTTGTTTATTTATAAAATAAAAACATTGAGCAGGATGTGGGTCCACTAAGCTCCTTCCCCAGGAACTACACTCAGCATACTAGCATCAAGCTGCCATAACCCACTGAAATGTTAGGTTTATTCTTCCAATTTTTGAGAAAGGGAAAATGAGGATTTCAAAGGTGAAATCAACCTGCTAGAATGAAGCTTTAAGCTCAAGTCTACCTATTGACCGTTTCAGTCTTCAAAATGACTTGCATGTTTTATCTCTGTATCAGCCAACACTTACTTTTCAGGCAGCACAACTGAAACATCGTAATCTGTTGGAGTGAGACATCGAACTTCTGAATAAACCCGATCTCTAAATCCTGGGAAAAGGGAATTTCCTCCTGTCAAAACAATGTTCTTAAAAAAATGCGGCTGCATTTCTTTAAGGGGGGAAAAAAAAGAGGAAGAAAAGGCATCAGAAAACCTGTTTACTTATCTTTCCAGAAGGATAGATATTAGGGCTCAGGCAAGAGCAAACAGTTACAGTTACTGGTTGGGAAACCATGTAATTTTTTAATAACCATAACAACTATTTATAATTTATAAGATTTTATAATGAAGTTAAAGTTTACACAAATTGACCCATTAAACAAGTGAAATATGACCTCATAGATCTTTAAAAGAAAGGCTAAAGTGAAGAGTCTGAACTACTGACTGCTTATATACAGATGTAAGCTAATACATAATACATTCTAGCAGCAGACATTTGGTAATGATACTCGTTCTTCCCTAAAATGGAGGAAGTCTTTCTGCAGTCTGAGACTGTGAACTAAGGTAAAACTAAAAAGGAAGGCCTTCAAGGCATTTTAACTTAGAAGCCCAAACTTCCATTTTATCTCACAGAGACAGACCTACTTATTGTGCAACATTTACATCTGATGGTGAAAAACACTCATGATCCATAATAATAAAGGAGATTGTGTTCTATACTCATTAAAGTTACATGATGGCAAACCTTATTAGGTGCCATATGGTTAGCTGGTATTATTAAAAGCCACCATGGGGACATCTATGAGGAATTAATAAATAATGGCCACCCCACCTAATGCTTCTGTTCACAAAAGAGGCACATGGTTCCCTTATACTGACACTGAGTCTCATGATATTAAAGCAGTGTAGTATAAAATGCTGCATAACACTACTTGCAACTTTATATAAAACATGAAATTAATGAGACACTAACACAAAAAGAGTTGTAAGATAACTACATTAAGATGATGATGCTGCTATGTGATCATCTTTTTTTTTTTCCAATGAGAAGAAAGGACATTGCAGGGGCTAGATTTTCTCTAATGCCTGGACTATTCCTTATGAACTAGAAAGACATTTTCAAGATATAAAAGTACTAAGACCCTAGAAAATTACTTAGGTGAATCCTGCTTCAGGAGAATCCACACATCACTGAGAAGCACCATACTTCAGCCTCATTAAAATTAACTTCCTGTACATTAGATCAAATAAAACTGAAAGGAGAAACCAGTTCCATCAATAGCTAAAAACCATTACTTTGTTAAATTATAAATTTCTATTATGTGTAAATGTGAGTTAAATTAAAACTTTTTTAAAGCAGATACAACACTTTAATAGTCATGAAGAGATCAACGTCTAAGTGTTAGCAGACAACTTTCCCTGTATCAAATTTCTAATCTAGGACCAATAAAGAATTATTCAAGCGCACTGTGGGATCTCTGCAAATAAAACAGGCTTGCCACTTGCCTGTAATTACTCAGAAAATTCAGATGATTTCTCTATGGTTCACAGAGCTTATGACTTTTTTTAGAAATATCATTACCATTCAATACTTTATTTATGTACCTTCAGGTAAGTTCTGAATTGAATAGACAATAGCTTCTGGAATACCCATTTCTTGAATTCCTATATCAGAAGGATTAAAAAGTATTTCTGGAACAGCAAATCTCTCATTGGCCAGACGAAGAATTTGTTCCCCAGATTTGTATTTTCCACTTAACACCATCTCTTCCCTTGGCTTAAAGAAAAATAAGATAAAGTTTAAGCTACATTATCTAGTCTATATAACTAGTAACATTTAGTAACATGTTATTACTAATATATTAACCATGTTCTTGGAAATTTCAGGATTCTCAAAAGTTAGAAAAACCTGGCCCTCTCTGTTGCCTAAACCACACAAAAAATAAGGGGTGCCTGGGTGGCCCAGTGGGTTAAATAAAGCCTCTGCCTTCGGCTCAGGTCAAGATCTCAGGGTCCTGGGATCAAGCCCCGCATTGAGCCCCGCTTCAGGCTGTCTGCTCAGAAGGGAGCCTGCTTCCTCCCCTCTCTCTCTCTGCCTGCCTCTCTGCCTACTTGTGATCTCTGCCTGTCAAATAAATAAATAAAAATCTTAAAAAAAAAAATAATTGCTCATTTTAGTGTAACTATTCCCCAAAAGATGATCTGGCCATATTTCTTACATTTAAAACAGAAAAAGGGGCACCTGGGTGGCTTAGTCGTTATGCATTTGCCTTTGGCTTGGGTCATAATCCTGGGGTCCTGGGATCCAGCCCTGCATCGGGCTCCCTGCTCTGTGGGAAGCCTGCTTCTCCTTCTCCCCCTTCCCCTGCTTGTGTTCCCTCTCTTGCTGTGTCTCTCTCTGTCAAATAAGTAAATAAAATCTTTTTTTAAAAATTAAAAAATAAAACAGGAAGAAAAGGAGAAGAGAGGAGAGGGAACTTCTTAACCTGCCTATAATAATAGGCCAACTTCAGTTCCTAGAGAACAAAGAATATACTCTAAAAAACATTCTTACTTCTACTTCCACTCTCCTATGTATGTATGTATGTATATATGTATGTATTTTTAAGTAAGCTCTACACCCAACATGAGGTTTGAATTCATGACCCTGAGATCATAAGTTGTATACTCTATAGACTGAGCCAACCAGGCACTCCCCTGCCCTAGATGTTTATTGGACCTTGTACCTGTATTTTATCAAGACTTCCTCTTTCCCAGGCAACCCCTTTGGGTCCCCTCCCTCCTTGGGAGCTCTATACTGTCATTTTGCTTTCACTCAATAAAACTTGCTTTGCTGCCCCCTCCAAAAAAGATTTCCCCTTCCCCTTGTACAAAAAAAAACCCTAAATATTTAAATTCATTTATTCAATTTTCAGAAATCAATTTTGAAATCCACAGACTTCATCAATCAAATTTTCTTGTTATTTATTTTCTGCTGAGCTGTGTTTTTGAAGGAGCCAGAAAAAATAATCTTCTACAACATTCTGCAACATTAAAATAATGGTCCTTCCAGTTTTACTAAGAATCATCAGCTCTTCTAGGTTCAGTTATAGACATTCATTTGCAATTATATACACAGGGCATAACCCAATCTTTTATATAAATAAAGAAACTTAAAATGTATAAAAATATTAATAATTAGTAAAGAGTATTGTATTTAAAATTATAGATCCCTGAACATAAGCAGTCATCCATTCTCTGTCTAGATTTTTTCTTCCTCAAAGAGGTTTTTTTGACTTCCAAATAAAAGGTCCCTCCATTATGCTCCACTATCACTCTATATTATCCTTCATAATTTACACCATCACATATCTACCACCTAGCACATAATAAGTATTCGATAAATTCTTGAATAACACCATGCAAGTCAACAATGTGCCATTCATTGTATTCAGCATTTTATATACATTATCCCCTTGAACTATCACATAACCCTGTGAGGTAGGCATGTTTTCCTTTTATTAATGATGTAATTAGGTTTGGCGAGGATACATGACTTGCTCGAGATCATTCATCTAATAACTAAAAGCACATACAATATATTCCTTCCACTATATTGCCTCTTTTAACCTGGATATAATTCTGAATTCTATCATTTGGAATTTGGAAATTCCAAGCTTAAAACACTATTCTTAAGGGACGCCTGGGTGGCTCAGTTGGTTGAACGACTGCCTTTGGCTCAGGTCATGATCCCAGCGTCCTGGGATTGAGTCCCACATCGGGCTCCTTGCTCGGCAGGGAGCCTGCTTCTCCCTCTGCCTCTGCCTGCCTCTCTGTCTGCCTGTGCTCGCTCTCTCTCTCTAACAAATAAATAAATAAAATCTTAAAAAAACAAAACAAAACACTATTCTTAAGAATATCCAAAAATTAGGGGCGCCTGGGTGGCTCAGTGGGTTAAAGCCTCTGCCTTCGGCTCAGGTCATGATCCCAGGGTTCTGGGATTGAGCCCCGAGTCGAGTCTGCTCCCTGCTGAGCAGAGAGCCCGTTTCCCTTCCTCTCTCTCTCTGCCTGCCTCTCTGCCTACTTGTGATCTCTGTCAAATAAATAAATTTAAAAAAATCTTAAAAAAAAAAAGAATATCCAAAAATTAGGGGCACCTGGGTGGCTCAGTGGGTTAAGCCTCTGCCTTCGGCTCAGGCCATGATCTCAGTGTCCTGGGATCAAGCCCTGCATCGGGCTTTCTGCTCAGCGGGGAGCCTGCTTCCTCCTCTCTCTCTGCCTACCTCTCTGCCTGCTTGTGATCTCTATCAAATGAATAAATAAAATCTTAAAAAAAAAAAGAATATCCAAAAATTATACAATTTTCATAATACTTTAGGAAGAAAAAGGAAACTCAAATCGCTTTTTTACCCAACATACTACTGTTACAGTAGTAAAGAGGAACGTATCCTCTCAGAGTAGTCTTCCTTCTCAGGCAGAAAGGAAGTGTCTCCTACAGATTTATAAATTCACTTTTAAAAGTGATACTGGCTTGAGTTTAAAGGATATAACTCATTTTGTCAACACTCAAAATAAGCTGAAACAGACACAGACTTGGGAGAAATTCAGTTGACAAAACATTAATGATTATGTAGTCTATTACCCAGATTTTACAGAAGAGAATCATGTGATTGTCCCAGGCTCAAATATCTAACCAGTGGAAAGAGCCAGAACTAGAAATTTCTTGTTGAATGTTGGCTCTAAAACCATCAATATGTAATGTGGAACTACAAGTAGTTTCTGTTTTAAGAGTATAACTCCAAAAAACATTTTTTTTAGACATAGACAAAAGGACTTTATAAGGGCTGCTGAGAATTGCTATTTTAGTCAATGTAGGCCATGATTACTATACAGCCTCATAAATTTTGTTCTGATACTGTAAAAGAGATAAATTACAATGACTCTGCAGAAATTATTACTATAATCATTAATCATAAGCCAGATTTTCCCAATTTAAGTCCATCAAGTACATTGTATTTCAATAGGTATCCCCCTTCTGATAAGAGATAAAATTGGAATTTGTATCAGTTGTAATCAGTAACAATATTATTGAGCTTATTACTGTTATTGTTACTATCATAAGTACTAGAAAATGAAGGTTGTACCTTTTCCCAATTTAAAAATATTCCTGAATAAACTATCAAAGTCCAAGTTTTAACAATGTCCTAAGTATAAGGGCTCTTAAATAATTTTAATTTTTTTCATTTTATGCAGTTATTGTTTTTCTAATTTCATAAACATATATCAACTTTCATCAAAGTTGTTGCATATCAGGCAACAATGAAGTTAAGTAATAAATACAAAATAACATATTATTTTTACTCTTTGGAAAATAACACATTTTAGGATTAATCCTAACATAGACTAAATAAAATTATTTCTAAATCTTAAGATTATTACGATATACACATAATTTTGTTTGTATTTTTTGGTCTTGTTTTTTTCAATATACACATGATTTAATATGTATAGGTAGCTCTTGAACATGGGTTTGAACTACATGGGTCCACTTATACACAGAGATTTTTTACAATACACTACTATAAATGTATTTTCCTTTTCTTATGACTTTCCTAATAACATTTTTCTCTAGCTTACTTTATTTCAAGAATATAGTATATAATGCATATAACATACAAAATACATGTTAATCAACCGTGTGTTATCAGTAAGGCTTCTGGTCATCAGTAGGCTAGTAGTAGTGAAGTTTTTTGTGGGAGCAGAGGGTGTCAAGGTATATGCAGATTTTCAACTGCATGAGGGAGGGGAATGTTGGCTGGCATCCCTAACACCCACAGTTGTTCGAGGTCAACTACACTGTGAAAAAATAATACATTTTAATATTAATCAACTAAGGAAAGATTAAACTATTATTTTTGAATTAAAAACTCAATGTAACATTCCATTGTCTGGCAAAAGTGTAGACCAACTGAATCTGTCCACTCAACTGATAACAAGGAGTCTAAACTGAGTTAATGAAGCTTAGCCTATAACCAGGTACTAATCACAAGCCAAAGGCCAATGAAAGAGCTGCAAACAATAATATGTGACTTCTGCCTTTTTTCTCCAAAGATGATGAGTAAAACAACAGTCACTTGGAGAAATAACCACAATCCTACTGGCTCACTGTGTAAGGTACAGGTTTGAGAAAACAGGGCTTAAACTTTGGCAAGGAGAAAACTGGCTGCATTTAGTCCAGTAAATTGATAGGGTGTCATTTGCAGGGCAGGAGAGAACTACATAAAAATTTTTTTTTCCCAGACTTAGCTGACAATGCAATTATCTGAGATTTTTTTCTAAGATTTTATCTATTCACTTGGTAGAGAGAGAGAGATCACAAGTAGGCAGAGTGGTAGGTAGAGGGAGAGGAAGAAGCAGGTTCCCCGCTGAGCAGAGCCCAATCCCAGGACCCTATAATCATGACCTGAGCCGAAAGCAGACACCCAACCGACTAAGCCACCCACACTCCCCTGGAAGAGATTTTTAAGATTAAGTTTTCAAACAAGGATTTCCAGGGACAGGAATTGAGAAAATAGATATAGATTACTTTTCAAGTGCCCTGGGTGATTCTAATGATCAGTCAGGTTTGGAGAAATTGGGAATCACTGAGAATTTACTCAGGGCTCATCCCTGTGACTTACACATTATTTTACCACCATTAACTCTACAAAATGCTGTAAATTATCCAGAAGGTATTTTATACAACTGGAGTGTTTTAATGATATATGAAGATGGGGCTGTCTATGTATTTGCAGTTTTCGTTGTCCCCAAGAAAAAAATATACTTTTGATATCCTAAAGAGGACTTGGGCTTCCAGTTCATGAAAAGGCAACCTGATCTCATAACCTATCCCAACTCCCACTTTTGAAATCCAACCTAGGTCCTTCCACAAGCATCTGTCTCTAAGAACATTATAGAGTGATTTCAATTTTATGAGCCCTCCTCAGAATTCTGATTTGTATTTCACCTCAACAATATGCCCAAAATTTTTTTTAAAATTTCAGGCATATAAAGAAATATAGTTAAAAAAAAAAAAGAATTAGGGCGCCTGGGTGGCTCAGTGGGTTAAGCCTCTGCCTTCAGCTCAGGTCATGATCTCAGGGTCCTGGGATCGAGTCCCACGTCGGGCTTTCCGCTCGGCGGGAAGCCTGCTTCTTCCTCTCTCTCTCTCTGCCTGCCTCTCTGCCTATTTGTGATCTCTGTCTGTCAAATAAAAATAAATAAAATTTGTTGAAAAAAAATAAAAAGAATTATAGTTAATAAAAGTGTAAAATTAAAGTATAAAACCCATATATCCTTCAACTAGTTTGATACTTTATAAATTAACACTCTTCTTTTTAATCTGGTGTTATTACTCATATACAGTTTTATACTTTTACTTCATACTTACGTATTTCTAAGCAACATAAATTACTCCACACAGCCTGAAAACGTACGTATCTTCCTAAAACTCGCCTAAAGACACTATCATGTCTTAGATGTTTTAGAGAGAAACATGTTTTTGAGATGTATACATAATTATCATGTAGCTCCACTTAATTTCTACTACTGCTTATTTTATAATATGAATACATGAAAATTTATTTATTTTCCTCCAATAGTGGATATTTGGGCTCTTCTCAATTTTTCACTCTTTTAAAGTATACTGCAATGAATGGTAACCTAAATATTTCCTTACGGAAACATGCTTAAATTTCTGACCAAAGATTTTTAACTTCCCAATACTCCTCCATCAAGTCAGCTAAAAGAGCAACCTTCACATTTACCCAAACAGAAGTGATGCTTTACCTGAGCTGATCAAAGGGAAGGAGAAATTATTTTAACATCCAAGATGAACTACTTTTCAACACTTTGAAAGTACACCAGATTTTCTCCTTTTGAACTACAATTTGATCATATCAGATGAAACAAGTAAAATTCAGCCACGTCAGCTATTTTAATAACTTTCACAAGGCAAATAAACAACTATGAAATGGATTTAAACTAATTCTAAAGAAAATAGAAAAGGGTTAACCAGAATATAAATAATGATATGATCTATCTCCAGATTTTTCCCATGTGCTATCATTCAGCTGATGGTTCTTTCTCTAAATAAATTTATTAATGAGATATTTATTAATCATTTATACATTTGTGTCTGGAGAAAAAGAGCAGAAAAGCAGTTATCAACAACTTTGTAAGACTCTACCAAATCCAGCTAGATGTTTTTCTTTTCTTTTTAAAAGGTTTTCTTTATTTATTTGACAGAGAGAGACACAGCAAGAGAGGGAACACAAGCAGGAGAAGTGGGCGGTGGGGGGTTGGGGGGGGAAGCAGGCTTTCTCGCAGAGCAGGGAGCCTGATTCTGGGCTCCATCCCAGGCTCCATCCCAGGACCCCAGGATCATGACCTGAGCCGAAGGCAGATTATTATCAACCGAGCCACCCAGGTGCCCCCAGCTAGATGTTTTTCAAATCTGACTAAGGTGGTCACATCAAGCAATGTCACTGGGGATTTTAAAAATTACCTTACAGAAGCCTTTTTTAATTGTACTGAAGTCAGGTAAAACATAGTCTACCATTACTGTATTTTCTTCTCCTTTCAACCTAGAAAACAAAATAGAGACTTGTGAAATAATTAACTTTGTATAACATTACCCAAGAATTAAGTTTCTAATTCATAGATTACTACTATACATACTTTGCAATATCCATATCTCTATAAAAATCCTGAGACACATAGCACACATCTTCTTTCACTTGATTAATCACATGTGTTTCATCCATAACATGTAGCTGCCTAAACAGAAATAAAAACTGTAAAATGTGAAATGGAAAAATCTAAGTATAATTTACAATTATTTAAAAATATTTTTGCTGGAATTAAATCTTAGTAACTGGCTTTTTAAAATATTAAATTTTGGGGGTGCCTGGGTGGCTCAGTGGGTTAAAGCCTCTGCCTTCGGCTCAGGTCATGATCCCAGGTCCTGGGATCGAGCCCTGCATCCGGCTCTCTGCTCAGTGGAGAGCTTGCTTCCTCCTTTCTCTCTGCCTGCCTCTCTGCCTACTTGTGATCTCTGTCTGTCAAATAAATAAAAAATAAATAAAATCTTTAAAAAAATTAAATTTCTGAATGTGTAAAATATTTTCAACTTTATAGAATAATCACATTTCCATTATATTTAAACTCCACATTATTCCTCTGAGAGCAGATATTAGTCCAGTCTGCAGAAAGAAACTGAAAATAAAGGCTTTAAATATGGTAACATTTATTAGAGAGCAAACTTTTTCCTCCTCCATCCATTCTGAATAGAATCTTACTAAAATAACTTAACTCTCTCACTTTCTTTTCTGATTATAGTAGTGAGTTAGCATGCAGTACCTGACACATAGTAGATGTTTAATAAATATTTGATAAATGAACCCAAGAAACAAAGGCTTAATGAAGAAAATAAAGATGCTTTTAAAAACAAAACTGAAGACAACACAAACAAGTGGATAGTCCATGCTCATGGCTTAGAACAATTAATGTTATTATTATTATTTTTTAAATATTTTATTTATTTACTTGACAGACAGAGATCACAAGTAGGCAGAGAGGCAGGCAGAGAGAGGGGAGGAAGCAGGCTCCCCGCTGAGCAGAGAGCCCCATGCGGGACTCAATCCCAGGACCCTGGGATCATGACCTGAGCTGAAGGCAGAGGCTTTAACCCACTGAGCCACCCAGGTACCCAGAACAATTAATGTTATTAAAATGTCCATACTACCCAAAGCAATCCATAGATTCAATATGACCCCTATTAAAATGCCAATAGTGGGGCGCCTGGGTGGCTCAGTGGGTTAAAGCCTCTGCCTTCGGCTCAGGTCATGATCCCAGGGTCCTGGGATTGAGTCCCGCATCGGGCTCTTTGCTCAGTGGGGAGCCTACTTCCTCCTCCCTCTTTCTCTCTCTCTCTCTCTCTCTCTCTCTCTGTCTGCCTCTCTGCCTGCTTGTGATCTCTGTCAGATGAATAAAATCTTTAAAAAAATTAAAAAAAATAAAATGTCAATAGTATTTTTCAGAGAACTAGGACAAATAGTCCCAAAATTCATATGGAACAACAAAAGACCCTGAATAGCCAAAGCAATGCTGAAAAAGAACAAAGCTGGAGGTACCGTAATACCAGATTTCAAGATATACTACAAAGCTATAGTAGTCAAAACAGTATGGTAACTAGCAGAAAAACAGACACATAGATCAATGGAATAGCACAGAGCCCAGAAATAAACCCATGCTTATATTAATCTATGGCAAAGGAGGCAAGAATATATAACAGGGAAAAAGATAGTCTCTTCAATGAAGGGTGCTGGGAAAACTCACTCCATACACTAAAACAAACTCAAAATGGATTAAAGACCTAATGTGAGATCTGAAACCATAAAACTTAAAGAAAATATAAGCAGTAATCTTTTGGACATTGGCTTTAGCAATATTTTTCTAAATATGTTTCCTCACACAAAGGAAATGAAAGTGAAAATAAACTATTGGGAATACACTGAAATAAAAGTCTTTCACAGAGTGAAGGAAACCATTAACAAAATGAAAAGACAACCTACTGAATGGGAGAAGATATTTATAAATGATACACCTGAAATTATTTACCTGGTAAGGGGTTAATATCTAAAATACATAAAGAAGGGGCACCTGGGTGGCTCAGGGGTTAAAGCCTCTGCCTTCGCTCAGGTCATGATCCCAGGTCCTGGGATCGAGCCCTGCATCAGGCTCTCTGCTCGGCAGGGAGCCTGCTTCCCCCTCTCTCTCTGCCTGCCTCTCTGCCTACTTGTGATCTCTGTCAAATAAATAAAAAATCTTAAAAAAAAATAAAATACATAAAGAAATTTTAGAACCCAACACTAAAAAAAACAAATAATCTGATTAAAATGGGCAGAGGACCTGAATATAGACATTTTACCAAAGATAACATACAGATAGCCAGCAGACACATGAAAAGATGCTCAATATCACTATCATCAGGGAAATGCAAATCAAAACAATGAGATATCAACTCACACCTGTCAGAATAACTAGTGTCAAAAAGATAAGTTACAAGTGTTGAAACAACATAGAAAAAGAGAAACTCATGCACTGTTGGTGGGAATGCAAACAGGTATATCTACTCTGGAAAACAGCATGGAAGTTCCTCAAAAAATTAAAAACAGAAATATCATACAATCCAGTAATTCCACTACTGGGTATTTACCCCCAAAAAACAAAAACAATAATTTGAAAAAATATATGTACCCCTTTTTATTGTAGTATTAGTTATAATAGCCAAAATATGGAAGCAACTCAAGTGTCCAATGATAGGTAAATGAATAAAGAAAATGTGGTTATGTACACACACAGAGACAGACACACACACATAATGGAATATCAAGGAGCCATAAAAAAGAATGAGATCTTGCCATTTGTGATAATATGGATGAACCTAAAAGGTTTTATGCAAAATGAAATAAGTCAGAGAAAGACAAATACCATATAATTTCACTTATATATGGAATCTAAAGAATAAAACAGGGGCACCTGGGTGGCTCAGTGGGTTAAAGCCTCTGCTTTCGGCTCGGGTCATGATCTCAGGGTCCTAGGATCGAGCCCCGCGTCAGGCTCTCTGCTCAGCGGGGAGCCTGCTTCCTCCTCTCTCTCTCTCTGTCTTTCTCTCTCTGCCTGCCTCTCTGTCTACTCATGATCTGTCAAATAAATAATAAATAAAAATCTTTAAAAAAAAATAAAGAATAAAACAAAGCAAAAACAGACCCATACATACAGATAACTGGTGGTTACTGGAGGAGAGAGGGTAGGGGGATGGGCAGAATAGGTGAAGGGGAATGAGAGGTATAGGCTTCCAGTTACAGAACGAGTAAGTCACAGGGATGAAAGGTACAGCATAGGGAATATAGTCAATGTACTGTGTAATAGCATTCTATGGTGACAGATGGTAGTTACATTTATAGCAAGCACAGTGTAGCATTATCAAATGCCTACGTCGTACACCTGAAACTAATGCAACATTGTGTCAACTATACTTCAATAAAAAACATAAAAAACGATAACAAAAATATGAAATTATTTGAATATTTATCTCTACACATATATACTACATATATTTTTTGTTTTAGACTCAACATCATCTCCATTTTCTTATGCTATCGTTCTTTAAAAATACAGTTATTTACTGCCCTATAATATTTATTAGAGGGACCTATTAAAATGTATTTATTAGTGTTCCTAGTGTTGGAAGTTTAGATCAGGGAGGAAAGATATTTATATGTTTATAAACGTGGACTTTGGCTTTGTTGTTTTTTGTGGGTTTTTTTGTTGTTTTTTTTTAAGATTTTATTTATTTATCCGACAGACAGAGATCACAAGTAGGCAGAGAGGCAGAGAGAGAGAGGAGGAAGCAGGCTGTCCACAGAGCAGAGAGCCCGATGCGGGGCTCGATCCCACGACCCTGGGATCACGACCCGAGCTGAAGGCAGCGGCTTTAACCCACTGAGCCACCCAGGTGCCCCGAAAGCCAATTTATTAAAGTGCTTTTTTGATCAGTACTATGTTGGCAGATATATATTATTTCATTCATAAAAATACTGTACCTTTTTTTAAAAGATTTTATTTATTTGGCAGACAGAGATCATAAGCAGGCAGAGAGGCAGGCAGAGAGAGAGAGGAGGAAGCAGGCTCCCTGCCGAGCAGAAAGCCCGATGTGGGACTTGATCCCAGGACCCTGAGATCATGACCTGAGCTGAAGGCAGAGGCTTTAACCCACTGAGCCACCCAGGCGCCCCGTTTTTTGTTTTATTTTAGGTAGGCTCTATGCCCAACATAGGGCTTAAAGTCATGAGCCTGAGTTCAAGAGTCACATGCTCTGCCAACTGAGTCAGCCAGGTGCCCCAGAGACTTTGGCTGAATCACAACTTAGCAACTAAGTTACTTTACCCCTTTGGGATTCAATCTCTTCAACAATAAAAGAATAATAATAATAATATCACTAACTTAATACATCTGTAAGAAGTAAATGACTCTAATTATACATGTGAAGTGTTTAGCATAGTCCTTATACTCAGTAAGTAAAAAACATTATTATTGCTTCCTTTTGCTTTTTGTTATCTCCATACACAGCATATTCTACCTTCTTTAAGATTCATTATTGCACCAATGAGAAGAAAAGATAATAATTAAACTATAACAATTCTAAGGTACCAACAACTGGAAGATCCACCCCAACTAGAGATGTGAGAAAAGTATAACTCAAAATTGATGCAATACAAGTGTTTTTATCTGTATCTCAGATTATCTCATTATTTATTCATACCGTAGGACACAGAATTTGAAACACTGTTTGTATCTTGGTGTACTGCCAAACTGTTTACCAGAAAAATTACTTCAAGTTATGCTGTAATCATTAACAGCCAGCATCACAATCTGCAACATCTTCTTTTTTTTTTTTTTAGAACATCATGTTTTGAAAAAATTCTATTAATTTGAGTTCTAAAAGTTGTGGCATTTTAATTTGTATTTTTCTACAAGGAAGTGCCATGAAAAAGAGGAATTCTTATTTGTTAACTCGTATTTCCCAACCTCCTAAATAAATGCTCAATAAATATTTTACCTGAATTTGTAATTACTTCAGATACTTATAATTTTTTTATGTCTGAGAATTATCCATTTATATCCTTTGAGTATATGTAATTCTAATGATTGTCTATCTGTGCCACGGACCATTTGTTTTCTGAGAATCATCTAGTAGCCATTTTATACCAAGGTAGTGCTTTCTTAAGGATTGGTAAGAGCCCTTAATATATTAAAGATAACAACCCAGTATCATATTTGTTTCAAGTTTATTTCTCAGGTTTCTATTTATATTAGTTTTATTTACAAATGCTTGAAATCAATGGTTTTCCAGACTAGAAGAGAACAAAGAGGGATTAGAGTGCTGGTAATATTCTGCCTGAGCTATGTTCTGGTTACTTGGGTATATTCAGTTTTTAAAAATTCACTGAGTTATAAATTCAAGGTTTGTAAACTTTTCTGTATGTATGTTTTACCTCAATAAAATGTTTGTTTGGTTTAAGTGGTATGTGGGGGCACACCTGGGTGCCTCAGTCAGTTGAGCATCTGACTCTTGGTTTTGGCTTAGGTCATGATCTCAGGGTCGTGACACTGAGCCTCACATTGGGCTCTGTGTTCAGCACAAAGTCGGCTTGAGATTCTCTACTCTCCTTCTCTCTCTGCATTTCCCCACTGTCCCCGCTCTCTCTCTCAAATAGCTAATTAAATAAATAAAATCTTTTTTTTTTAATTTATTTGAGAGAGAGAATGAGTAGAGGGGAGAGGCAGAGGGAAGGGGAAAGCAGGCTTCCTACTGAGCAGAGAGCCCAATATGGGTCTCTATCCAAGAGTCCCAGGATCATAACCTGAGCCAAAGGAAGACTTAAGCAACTGAGCCACCCAGGCACCCCTAAATAAATAAAATCTTTAAAAAGAAAAGATATAGGAAAATTATATCCTTTATTACTTCTTCGACTATTTTTTTATTGCTTCTCAGCCTTTTGGCTAAGATCAAGTATATTTCTTCTACTATTTTTATTCTTAACTACTCAAATATTTTCCTGTTGTGGTTTTATTTTTATATTTAAATATTAAACCTATTTGGATTTTAGTGTATTAGCCAAAGGAAAATTTTTCTCCCAACAGCCAACTTTCCCTGTATCCTTTCCTGAATAATCAATAAAATATATTACTTTTTCTTTGTTTGATTCAGAATTAACTATTCAGTCTCTCTGATCTATCATTTAATTCTCATCTAAGTATCACTTTATTACAATTTTAAAATGCTTTATCATCTACTGATAAAGTCTCCTTTCACTATTATTCTTTCCCATAACTATATATTTATAACTTTTTATTTTTATTTTTTTAGAGAGACAGAGAGCACAAATGTGCAAGTAGTGGTGGGAGAGGGGCAATGGGAGAGGGAGACAGAGAATCTTAAGCAGTCTGCATGCTCAGCACGGAGCCCACCACAAGGCTCAGATCATGACCTGAGCTGAAATCAAGAGTCAGACACACTTAACCGACTGAGCCACCCAGCTGCCCCTCCTAAATACTATTTCTAAGTATTCTTGCCAGGTTGTTCTTTTCAAATTCCACTTCAACAGCCTTCCTTTTTAAAATACATGAACTTAAAAAAAGTAATAAAAAAAAAAATAAAATAAAATAAAATACATGAACTTTTTTCAGTCATGAAAGGAAGGAGGAATGATTTAATACACAGATCATGGACTCAAAACTGTCTAGGTTCTCCCCTGGGGCTAATAATACATTATATGTTTAAAAATTTTTTTTAATTATTTTTAAAAAATATATGTATATATAAAAGTGTTGGAACAGTGACAACTACAATAGAAAAAAAAAAAAAAACTTGTATTAGATCCAGAAAAAGTGATATTTAAAAATTAAGCTGGAGTTGATTAATTCAAAAACCAATCCATGAAAGTAGAGATTCAATTTTTTTTTTTTAAGATTTTATTTATTTATTAGTTAGAGAGACCGCGAGCGCGAGGACAGGCAGAGAGGCAGAAGCAGGCTCCCTGCCGAGCAAGGAGCCCGATGTGGTACTCGATCCCAGGACGCTGGGATCATGACAGGAGCTGAAGGCAGCTGCTTAACCAACTGAGCCACCCAGGCGTCCCTAGAGATTCAATTTTTATGCTATTTATGCAGAATTAACATAAATTGGCTTTGATAATTCTAAAAAAAAAAAACTGTCTAGGTTCTGGTTAACATCCTCATCTGTCTCAACTTTCTCTGCCTTTCAATTTGTTGTTTCTAATCTGATAAGGATAAGGGAACTAAATACCTAAATCTTTTGAAACAGAGCCCAATTCTGTTTGGTTCTACGATAAATAACATTCACATAACCTTAACACCATATATGCCATTTATGAACCCTCCGTTTTTAGAATTAATGTATAAGCAAGCAAAGACTTAACTATAATAAAAAATCATATGTAAATGTTATCTCATTAATTAAGAAGAAATAGTATAGCATTGTTTAATGAAGAGTCACTGTCTAAAGATTACATACTATAAGATTCTGTTTCTTGAAATAACAAAACTATAGAAGTGGAAAACAAATTAGAGATTGCCAGGGGAGAGGGACATGGTGGGGAAACAAATATAAAGGGGTAGCACAAAGAAGTTCCTTTGGAGATGAAACAGTTCTACATCTTGACTGTGGTGATATGTACATGATCTATACATGGGATAAAGTTGCACAGATATACACACAAATGCATGTAAAAAATGGTGAAAACTGGAAACAATACTGTACTAGTGTCAATTTTATCATTTTGATACTGTATTAGCTATATATTACTAAGATTACACAGGGCTCTATGTACTATTCTACAACTTCCTGAAGCTGTAATTATTTCAAACTAAAAAGTTCTTTACAAATGTGCTAGAGCTGGGTAGGTTGGATAAGGGGAGTGGGTCTCTCCTGGGGGTAATGAAAATGTTCTAAAAATGTTCTAATACATTAAAACCAATTGAAAATGTACACTTTAAATGGGTGAATTGTGTGGATATGTATTATAACTCAATAAGGTTTCTAAAAAATAATGGTACCTCTGACAGAAGAAAGAAGGAAAATGTGGGAGGAAAAGCAGAAAGAAATGCAGATTCAGGGGCGCCTGGGTGGCTCAGTGGGTTAAAGCCTCTGCCTTCGGCACAGGTCATGATCCCAACGTCCTGGGATTGAGCCCCGCATCGGGCTCTCTGCTCCGCAGGGAGCCTGCTTCCTCCATTCTCTCTCTGCCTATTTGTGATCTCTGTCTGTCAAATAAATAAATAAAATCTTAAAAAAAAAAAAAAAGAAATGCAGATTCACTTATTTTCTCATATGACATAGAGGGGAGCTAAGAGATATTGACGGTGTCATACCAGCCAAAATTGTTGTAGTGAGAAACTGAGATATAAGAATTCTACTTATAAAACAAAAAAATACCACTTAAGTTTTTAAACAAAATAAAATAAAAAATAATTCCATAAATAAAATTTAGGAAAGGGAGGAGTTAGAATGTGGTAATACACTAATTCCTCATCTTTTAATGATGGATAGTCAACTAATATTGGTTAATTCAACAAGCAGAAATATCAATACATTATTAAGGCTCACAGAGACTAAAAATATAAGAGATAAATACAGTTTAAAGACCATACTTTTTTTTAAAAAGATATTATTTATTTATTTGACAAAGAGAAAGATCTCAAGTAGGCAGAGAGGCAGGCAGAGAGAGAGAGAGGGAAGCAGGCTCCCTGCTGAGCAGAGAGCCAGACGTGGGGCTCGATCCCAGGACCCTGAGATCATGTCCTGAGCTGAAGGCAGAGGCTTAACCCACTGAGCCACCCAAGCACCCCTAAAGACCATACTTTGTGTGGAATGCAACTGACATGAGACAGAAAGAAGTAGAGATTTATTTTCCTTTGAAACCCCTTTTTCCTTAAATACATTTGTTTTATAATGTGTAATATTTATAACTTCTTATAAATTCTATAATTTAAAATATTAAACTCCCTAGAATTTGGAAATATCCAAATTTTGATGGACACTAGCATTTCATGTGCTAGAAAGCTTTTTTTTTTCCCTCTCTTTTTAATGAGCTCTACCCCCACTGTGCAGCTTGGACTCATGACCCAGAAATCAGGAGTTGCATGCTCCTCTTCTGAGCTAGTCAGATGCCCCACTAGAAAGCTTTTCAATTTGAACATCATCTGTATTTATGTATGTGATATAGTTTTTAAAGCAATAATATAGAATTGTCACTTGAAATTACAACTAACGGTTATTACTTTTTTTTATAAAGATTTTATTTATTTATTTGACAGACAGAGATCATCAGTAGGCAGAGAGGCAAGCGAGGGGTGGGGGGGAGGCAGGCTCCCCGCTGAGCAGAGAGCCCCATGCGGGGCTCCATCCCAGGATTCTAGAATCATGACCCGAGCCGAAGACAGAGCCTTTAACCCACTGAGCCACCCAGGTGCCCCACAACTAACGGTTATTACTTTAAAAAGTTCATCACCAGCAGCCATTCCCCCCTCCCCACCAAAAATCAAAGCTAAGTATTACCTGTAAGATATGATCTCCTTTAGATGATTGGTTAGGAGTTTTCCTCCCACATTTATCCTAAAAAGGGAGAATTCAAATTTGGTTCAGTTTATCACACCTTTCATTCAGTTTTAACCTAAGAAAAACATGAAAATTGAATACAACTCACCGAATAATTGCTTCTTTTTTCTTTTTACTTCTACAGTAAGGAACTATATGTGTAAAGGAATATCCACTATCTACAATGATACAGCATAATTCAGAAGGATTATCTCGAAAATACCTATGTGCACTGAGAGCACCAGCTATTTAGAAAAAGATAAAAAAAAGCCTGCATTAAATAAAAGCATACTTAATTTAAAGCAATAAAGAAAAGCAACAAATTAAGACAAGCACAAAGATAAAAACTTTCCTTTATTTCTATATGCTAATTTTAAAAAATATTCCTAAATGTCACAAACTCTGCAGCATTTAAACTAAAACATCACATTTTTGTGATAATTGTGATAAAAAAATTTTGTGATCAGTTTTTAAAGGTAAATAGTCATGACTTAATTATTTTAATATCATAACTTAATTATGAGCATTTATTACATGCTGGGCACTATTCTAAAAACTCCATGAGTATTTGTGTTTTAATCTTCACAACAATTCCATTTTATGGATGAAGAAACTGAAGCACAGAGAAGTTAAGCAATATACCCAATATCATACAATTAGAAAGTAACAAGCCAAGATTCAAACCTAAGCAGTGTGATTCTAAAGCAAGGTTTCTCAACCTCAAAATTACTGACATTTGGGGCCAGGTAATTCCTTGTTGCTGGAAGCTTTCCTGTTCATTTTAAGATGTATAGCAACATCTATATCCTCTACCCACTAGATGCCAATAGCACCCTCTCAGTTGTGACAACCAAAAATGTCTCCAGATATTGCCAAATGTCCCCAAAGAGCAAAATCACCCTTGAAGAACACTGTTCTAGAGACTGTGCTCTTAAGCATTATAGCACAATATCACTCATATATATTTGAATACTTTCATTATACTGTCACGTAATATAATTTTAGCCTTTCATAAACTTACTTCTAGATGCTATTTTCAGACTCTTTTTCCATATACTGGCAGGCTAAGCTATTAATATTATTTCAATCAATAATAATGATGATAGCAAACACTTCAGTGGCAGAAAAGGTAACTACCTCAGAAACAATAAATATTTTAAAAATTAAAAATATATGGCTAGTGGGGCACCTGGCTGGTTCAGTCAGTACAGCATGTGATTCAGGGTTGTAAGTTTGAGCCCCACGTTGGACATAGAGATCACTTAAAAAAAAAAAGTGGCTAGTAACTTCATTAGGGAAAAAATAGTGTACTAGTAAAAAGATGAAGTGAGAAAAGTCTGATTAGATAATCTCTAAGTCCATCTACTTTTTAAATTCCATGTTTTATTTTCTTTAAGTCTAAAAGAATGTCACCCAATATTCTTATATTTTAAGTGTTTCTTTTTACCCTATTCATATGCATATTCCCATTACTTAAGTGTAATCAAAACTTTAACTCACCATTTACTCTTAAGACTGCTTGGAACTGATATTCTTCAAATAGGATTTCATTCATTGATTCTTGAATTGAAGTGAAGTTAAAGTATGGTTCTGTAATAATAATATTGGTATCTAAAAAATCAACCTATGAGAGAAAAAAATTCCACAAGTTTTATAATTTTGTAGTTATAAACACTCGTTTTACATATATAAACAAACATATTAAATTCTCACAATAATCCTAGATGGCAAGTCTTATTACCAAACCCATTTAATTGGCAAACTGAGGTATAAAAGAGTTGAGTAAGTTACTAAAGTTCCTTTAACTAGTTAGAGACGTAGCTAGGATTTGAACCCAGAAGTCTGATTACAGAATTCATGCACTTCATTATTTAATTTTAACTCTTTTAATGGTAGCATTGATAAAATGGTACTATCAAATTGTTTGAAGATCAGTACGCAAACGTAATGAACAATAAAACTATAAGCATTAGATATTTTGTTTTCAAGTTAAAAGGCCAGAAGCTTTAGCATATTTAATGTTTATATAATTCTCTCCCACACTCTTAAGTATTAAAAAACAGAAGTATTAAAGTATTAAAAACAGAATATTTGCTCACTATACCTACAGACATTAAAAGCACAAAATCCTCACATAAAAGTCACAATTTAGATATGTAGGCCAAAATATTTTATTGTGAAAATAAAAACGAGATAGTGAATTAGTCTAATAATAGTAGACATGTGGACAATCTTGAGTTTCATACAGACTCTCGTAACCTCAAATTCCACTTCAATTCATTTATACTTAACATTTAAAAAATCAAAACTAAGAACAGTGTATTAGTGACTTAAATGTATACTAGAAACATATTCAAAAGTTAAAGCTAGATACCTCAATTATCTTCAACCCCAACCCCAGACTCACTTTCTGTAATCTGCCCTTGGCTTTTCCTGATACTGCCTTATCTCTCATCTGAAATAATGCCACCGCCTTCTCAATGCCCTTTATGCCTCGGTTTTCTTTTCATTCTGATCCGTCTTCTGCACTGCTAGCAAGTATTTTTCTAAAACAGAAATCTGATCATCCTCCCCAAATGTATTTCTCACCACAGAAGTCTTCCCTTCCATGACTTGACATTGCTTATGAAATAATGTCCATACATTTGCAATCTCATCCCTCCTTCTACCCACCTTCAGGGTGTGCTGGTAAATGTTCAACAGCCAGGTCTCCAGGGGGGAATAAAAGCCCTGATTTGTACGGCTTACCACTTTCTGTGTTATAAATACTGTCACAATGGCTGATTTTCAGCTATCCTGAAGTCAAACTATGAATGCAGAGTTGGGAGGAGATGCATGCAATTGGTTCTCATGAGCCGGTATGAGCCAACCTTCAGCACAAGACTATTCAGTAAAAATTCCGAGTCTATTCACTTTCACACCATGACCTCTTCCCTAACAGACTTTAGCACAAGTAATCTCAAGCATGTATTACTTTTCATATACATATATATTTTGGCAGTATATATAACTTTTACATAAGTTAAAAATATGACTGATATAAATGCACAGTGAACATGTGCAACAGATTTATTTAAGTCATTTTAAGGCGTAAACTAGCTTTATATCCTATCCTGTTGGTTCCTGCATTAACATGAGTTCATAATTCTTACTGCTGTAATTTTTCATTTGAATAAGACATGGAAATGTTAGAAACTTGAATACATACTCTAATTTGTTACCTGATACATTTCTTTTCCAAAAAGGTAATCCCACACTTGTCTTTGAACATCCCAATTCACCAAGTAGCCCTAAAAAAATTCTTGTATAAATTATCACAAATATTTGAATATTTTAAAAATCATATTAATATATTCTAAACCACTAATTTATGGTTACTTTCACTATTCAAACATTCTTTAAGGAGATGCCACTCCACACTTTTTTTAACGTGTTCGTCTCATTTAGGTTTAACATAAGTAAAATTCAGTACCCACAATCAGTAACTAAGTCATGGTCATTTATTGTTAACAAGACAATTTAATTTCAATTTTTGGTTTTAATAAGATCTTATTTAAAATTTAAATACCTTTTTCTCAGAGATCTAAAAACATTTCCATATATACAAAATCTTAACTATACATTTAAAAGTTGTCTTTACATTTAGGTCTATGTTGTTTGAAATGACATATAATTGAATTACCTTCTGAAAAGGAAGGATGTAAAAGAGTCCAGAAGGGTCCTTTATTTCATCTATCTGGTTAGCAGTAAAAGTTTTAAGACGTGCTGTTTTTGACCTGAACTGACAGTTAGGAATTACCCTATAAACAAAAAAATAAAATTAATCATTTCCTAAATACTCACTTCCAAAAAATACAATTACTTTATCACCTTGCTCTGTGACAAAAAATACCCACAATCAGTGTTTCTCATTTTGTCTTCGAAAAATCAAAATAGGTCTTTTTTGGGGTGCCTGGGTGGCTCAGTGGATTAAAGCCTCTGCCTTCAGCTCGGGTCATGATCCCAGGGTCCTGGGATGGAGCCCTGCATCTGGCTCTCTGATCAGCAGGGATCCTGCTTCCCCCCTCTCTCTCCCTGCCTCTCTGCCTACTTGTGATCTCTGTCTGTCAAATAAATAAATAAAATCTTTAAAAAAAATTTTTTTTTAAAGTTCTAACATGCACTAGACTCTACCCTGGACCCTTTATCTTTCTCAAGTAATCCTTAAGAAATCCTTCCAGGTGGGTATTTATCCTGCCACCACACAGATGACAGTCAGGGCTTAGGTAAAGTTCCTGGTCTTTCCGGCTTTAATGTGGAAATCTTTTTTTTTTTTTTAAAGATTTATTTATTTATTTGAGAGAGAACACAAGCACAGAGAGGGAAAGGGGAAGGAGGGGCGGACTCCCCACTCAGCACGGAGTCCTGCAGGGCTGATCCCAGGACCCCAGGCTCATGACCTGAGCTGAAGGCAGATGCTTAACTGACTCAGCCACCCAGACTCAGTGTGGAAATCTTAACACCACTTTGCTAAAGGGTTTACAGGTTCAAAATTCTTACCATTAAAACTAAGTCTTGGAGCACCTGGGTGGCTCAGTGGGTTGAAGCCTCTGCCTTCGGCTCAGGTCATGATCTCAGGGTCCTGGGATCGAGCCCCGCATCGGGCTCTCTGCTCAGCAGGGAGCCTGCTTCCCTTACTCTCTCTGCCTGCCTCTCCGCCTACTTGTGATCTCTCTCTGTCAAATAAATAAATAAAATCTTAAAAAAAAATTAAAAAAAATTTAAAACTAAGTCTCTAGGATTCCAAAGATTTTTAATTAGCAAGATGCTAACTCCCCTCTGAATTCAGAGCCCAAAGGGGCTCAATCCCAGACTCTGACATGACCTGAGCCGAAATCACTGATGCTCATGAACTGGTGCTGAACGCACTGAGCCATCCAGGCCAAGGGAGGACATGATTTTTAAAAACTGCACTGTAGCCAATCTTATGGTTATATTATAATTTTAGTCAATTTTCTATTCTTGATTATTCAGCTTGCTTTCCATTTTTTAAACCATATACAATGTCTATAATATAGAACATCCTGTATTCGCTCTTATCAAACACTTCGAACTTACTGTGTCAAAGGATAAAAACAATGATACATATTCCCAAAACATTTTCTAAAAGACTAACAACTGACATTCCTATGCGGTTTGTTTGCTTTAAAAAAGAAAAAAAAAAGGGGGCGCCTGGGTGGCTCACTGGGTTAAAGCCTCTGCCTTCGGCTCAGGTCATGATCCCAGAGTCCTGGGATCAGCCCCACATCGGTCTCTCTGCTCAGCAGGAAGCCTGCTTCCTTGCCTACTTGTGATCTCTGTCAAATAAATAAATCTTTTTTTAAAAAAAGGAAAAAAGAAAAAAAGAAGGGGGAAATCCTCTGTAAACACAGAAGAAAACATCTTTTCTTCTTTATATAAACATATATAACATATATATTTTATGAATACCATTGTAGTAAGTCTGTTAAACCAACTCTAAATCAACGAGGTCAGCCAATGAGCACTATGAAGAGCTCAGATTCTAAGCCTTCAACGTCTCCAACCAGTAAGACAACTGTTTTTAAACTTTGTGGGGGGAGGTCACAGAACCCACTGAGAATGTGATGAAAGCCATAACTGGGCCCTCAAGAACATGTATATATAAACGTCCACAATGCCTGAGGGTTCATGAAATCTGTACGCAACCCTCCCGCAGGAACCGCTTCTTTAGAAGCCTATTTTCCTGAGCTATTTCCTGTTACGCACGAGAGAACGTGGGAAACGCAAGTCCCACTTCCGGGGCCGCGTAGCCTAAATTAACACCAAAATACCAATTCAAAGCACCCCACTCAGCAAGCTCCAACCAGAGCATCCCTCTGGCGCAGGTTAGGGCAACGTAGGAGCATTTGCAATTTACTGTGATCCCGAGATGAAGCGTAGTCTCTTTTGTTCTAAGGACCGAGGGAACACTTACGACACATTTTCATGGCTGTAACCGATTTTGGCATTGTAGGCTCCGTTATCCAGCACTAAGGTCGTCATTTTTAACGTGAACCAAACGGCAGCCGCTTCCTCCTCCTGACACTTCGGCTCCCTCTTTTTCCGGCACTCTATGGTTTGCAGGGCGGAGCGTAAGAGCGCTTCCGGTCTCCCTTAGCAACCGAGGACGCCGGAAGCCGGAGACTTTCCTCTCTGGGCGGCAGGTGGTTTGTGCGGTTCTCAGCGTATCCCTTTTAGTCGGGGCGAGATCCCAACGAGAGTGGGAATGCCTCAGTGCTTTTTCACCCATAGCATTGCGTATCTGTCCTCTACTTCGCATATTGACGTGGTCCTACAAGTTTATAGGCACAACCTATAGCTTTGTGCCTGTGTGTGTATTTTCGAGTCGTATTCTCAGTGACATTTCCCAAGGAATAAAATGCAAAACTATGAAGTCTCTTCAGCCTCATTCCCGCCAATGCCCATTCCACTGTAGGGTCCAACCACCCTTAAATTACAAACATGGTATTCCGTCAACCGGCTTGCTTTTCTACTCATTCATATTATCACCCTGCCTACTTGTTCTTCATAACACCGCTCCGTCATTCCTATCTAAAAAGATCTCTTGAGGGGCGCCTGGGTGGCTCAGTGGGTTAAAGCCTCTGCCTTCGGCTCAGGTCATGATCCCAGGGTCCTGGGATCGAGCCCCGCATTGGGCTCTCTGCTGGGCAGGGAGCCTACTTCCTCCTCTCTCTCTCTGCCTGTCTCTCTGACTACTTGTGATCTCTGTCAAATAAATAAATAAAATCTTTAAAAAAAAAAACTTTTGACTTTTCTGAAGATTCATAAACCAGTCAGTATCTAATCTAGCAACTAGAGGGGAACTCCAAGGAGAGGAGTTGTACAAAAATCGAAGGTTTTTAAAAGAAGAAGGGTGGCACAAGAAGTTACTTGCAAAGGAAAAGAAAGGATAGTTTCAGACAAGATCAGTTTCCCTGAAGGGGAAGGGCATGAAGTCCTATAGTGGATTACCTCATGTTTCTTTTGGGGGAATGGAGAGGGCCCTTGTGACAGATTACTTCACTGGTGCTGAAGAGAAAACTCCTGACAAAGGGGTTAAGACTATATTTCTGAGGGAGGTTGAAACTTTAATTAGGTTAGTGATTAAGTATCAGCTTTGTGACATGACCTAGCATAAGTGACTTCACTTGGGGCTGATGTTTTTTTTTTTAATTTAAATTTTATTTATTTATTTGTCAGAGAGCGCAGGAGCGAGCACAGGCAGACAGTGGCAGGCAGAGGCAGAGGGAGAAGCAGGCTCCCTGCTAAGCAAGGAGCCCAATGTGGTACTCGATCCCAGGACGCTGGGATCATGACCTGAGCCGAAGGCAGCTGCTTAACCAACTGAGCCACCCAGGCGTCCCCTGATGGGTTTTTTTTAAAACACTTTTCATATACATGTAGAATTTAGCAATGTGTAGTTGTCATGTGAAACTGGGTTTGTCTCTTCATAGATGTTGACCCGAAAGACACGATTAAGCTAAAAAATAGAAAAAGGAAACATTTCACTTACAACAAGTAAAAGAGAACACCAGGAATCTTTCCCAAAGCAGTCTCCGAACAAAATTGGGAATTTATAAGCTAAGGGTATAAGTATATCCATGAAGGGGTTTTTGCAATGTGGAATATTGCATGGAATTGGAGCAAAAGTTATTTTAAGGTTATAAAAGTTTATTTTAAGATTTCCAGGTCAAAATGGGAAGGGCAGCAAGGGTCAGCATCATCGATTCTCTGGCTCTAGAAGGTCTGGTGTCCAGGTGCTCAAAGGAGCTTAGATTGTGTAAAGATAACTCAAGTGTATGAACCAAGTCAATCTTCACTTTTCCAATTTTTTTTTTAATTTAAATTTTTTTTTAAGAGAGCATGTGCAGGAAGGCATAGAGGGAGAGGGAGAGAATCTCGAACAGAATCCCTTCTGAGAATGGAGACTGATGCGGGGCTCTATCCCAGGGTCCTGAGATTACGACCTGAGCCAAAATTATGAGTCAGACACTTAATTGACTGAGCCACCCAGGTGTTCCTGTTTTTTTTTTTTAAAGAATTTATTTATTTATTTGACAGAGAGAGATCACAAGTAGGCAGAGAGGCAGGCAGAGAGAGAGAGGAGGAAGCAGGCTCCCTGCTGAGCAGGGAGCCCGATGCGGAACTCGAAACCAGTACCCTGGGATCATGACCAGAGCTAAAGGCAGAGGCTTAACCTACTGAACCACCCAGGCACCCTGTTTTGTTTTGTTTTGTTTTGTTTTATTTGAGAGAAAGAGAGAGTCAGTCTTCATTTTTGAATATGATTAGGCTATCTCCTAGACTAATAGTGGCTATTTGTTCTCACATTCTTTCAGAAGATGACTGGAGGCCTAAAATGATCTTTCTTCCTTCCTTCCTGTCTGCCTTCCTTCCTACCTTCTCTCCTTCCTTCCTTCCTTATGTGTGGAGGTCAGTGCAGGGCTTGAATTCAAGACCCTGAGATCAAGACCTGAGCTGAGATTACAAGTCAGATGCTTAACCGACTGAGCCACCCAGGTGCCCCCTAAAATGACTTTTCCTATGTGAAGGAAGGATCTTGTCTTTTTCCAGTGACACTTAACTCCTTCTGCTTATATAATTTTTAAAAGAATTGAAAATATGACTTTGCTATAAGTACATAATAAACATGCAACAGATTATTTAAGTTATGTTAATGAGTGAACTTGCTCTATACCCTATTTTGCTGGCTTTTGCATTAATTTGAGTTGGTAAATTTTTGGTGTACGCTCATTACATATCTGTATGACAGTCATGTTTTTAACTTTTTGGAAATTATACTTTGATAAATAGCAATTAAGAGAGATGTAAAGGGGCACCTGGTTGGCTTAGTTGGTTAAGCAACTAACTTTGGCCCAGGTGATGATCTCTGGTCCTGGGACTGAGTCCTGTGTCAGGCTCCCTGCTCAGCTGGGAGTCTGGTTGGCTCTCTCTCTTTGCCCCCCATGCTCTCTCTCTCAAATAAGTAAATAAAATCTCTTTTAAAATATAAATTAATTTAAACACTGATTTTATAGTGGCTTTGACATATGTTCCCTCAAACCAGGGAGAGGAAAATTGAAAATGTATTTTCTCGGGGCCTGGGTGGCTCAGTGGTTTAAGCCTCTGCCTTCGGCTCAGGTCATGATCTCAGGGTCCTAGGATCCAGCCCCACATCGGGCTCTCTGCTCAGTGGGGAGCCTGTTTCTCCCTTTCTCTCTGCCTGCCTCTTTGCCTACTTGTGATCTCTCTCTCTCTGTTAATAAATAAATAAATACATACATAAATACACAAAGGGAAAATGTATTTTCTTAGTAAAAAGATATTGGTAAACACCAGTAAAAACTCAGTAAAAACCACAGGCTCAACTTAGAGTGAGTTGTCTGCAGGAAACCAAGACTTAATTTCAGTTTCAACCTCCCTACATGTGGAATTTTAACTGGAATTTTCTGGTCTGCACCAATGAGGTAGTCTATCACATGGTCCCTCCTCATCCCAGGCCACACCTCCCTCTCCACAAGGAAGATAATCCACCCAATAGGACTCCTGGCCTTTCCCTCCTAACAGAAGGTAACCTTTCCCTTTGCCTGAAACAATCTTTTCTCTCCCTTTCTTTTCTAGCTAATAACTTCCTGTAAATTCCTTCCTATAAATACTTGTCATTTTGTACAATTCCTATCTTGGAAGCTTCCCTGTACTTGCTATGTGGGATGATCCCCAATTCATGAATTGCTTAAAGCCAATTAAGTTCTCAGATTTGTTCAGTTGAATTTTTCTTTTAAACTACACTACAGCTATAATTATTAAGCTGTGAGATTCTTTAATACTTACTACTACTTTGAAAGGGAATCCTTATTTTGTTCTAGCCACAACATTAGGCACTTGACATTTATGAGCCATGAACTTTGCCAATTCCACCTGCCCTGAAACATCCTCTTCTGGATAGTGAATTAGTAATAATAGCTTCCATGCTATTGTGTCTGGCACTCTCTTAGGTACTCTCTTAAGTACTCATAAGTACTTACTTAACCTTCATTAGCTTGGTTAATCCTCACAACAACCATCATGGAGGCTGAGAGGTTCCATACTTTCTTTATGATCATATAGCTAAAAACCTGCAGGGCTAGGTTTTATATCCAAATCTTGGAATTCAAGGTCAGTTCTAGTAACACATTAAGCTGATTTAGTCTCATTTTTGAAATAACATCTCCACTGTAAATCTGTCTTTGACTTAAGGTAGAATGAATCACTCCCTTCTTTGTGTTAAATTTGTTTCTGTTTTCAACAATGCTAATGATTATAATAGCATTTATTAAGAGCACTTTGTTGAAAACTTTGTATGCACAATCTCACTGAGACCTCACAAAATTCTGAGTTATAAACCATTAATATTATCTCCAATAGATGAGGTACCTGAGGCTGACAGATTAAATAACTTGCCCAAGTTTACACAGCTACAAATGGCTGAGGTAGCATATGGCATAGATCAAGGCCTTGACACTAAGAGTCTACCTTCCTTTCTAGACTGTTAACTCTTTGATGACAGAACAGGTTTTTTTTCATTTGTTCGTTTTTGTTTAGGCAACCCTAGATATTTGAATAGTGCCTAGTTTATAGTGCATGAAGAATGGTGAGTAGTCAAAGCATTATCAACTTTCCTTTTTACAAAAAGAGCCAAGTTGTTGGACTATATCTGAACTGCCTTTTCGCCCCCATCCATAACCACATTCTTCCTGATACATCCCTCAGAGGTAGTGTAATTTCTTTTCCTCCTTTAGACATCATTGGGTGGTCATTTTCACCTCTGAAAATGTTGGTTTGGAGCTGGGTGAGGTGGAGGTTCATAGCTGCAATACTTCTATTTCAAGAATTTCCTTCCTTTTTATAGAAACTTTCAAGTGAAATTTTACATTTTTATTTCCTTAGATACAACAACCTAGAGAATTGGGTAAAGAATACATTATTAACCTATTTTATAGGCTAAAACTAAGGGCATTATTTTCTCCAGGTTAATACAGCTAGAATACAAAACAGCCAGGACTTGAGCTTAGAACCTAATTCCCAGGTCCTCTTAAGACACGTTGTCAACTTCCACTTCCTTAGCAATGGAATCACCAGAGGAAACACTGAATCGTAGCATGGGGTTGGGAAGCAGTACATCTCAGAAAAGGAGAAGAAACTGAGGCAAGAATATGAAAAAAGCTGAGGAAGGGAACAAAGCAAGCAGGGCAGTTTGTTCACCAAATTCTGAAAGACGAAAAACAAGTAGAAAGAGCACTCAGTAATGGAGACCGGAACAAGACCAGAGTGGAGAGGGAGGACTATAAAGCACAAGAAGGCTCTGGGATCCGAAATCAAAGCACACTGTGGCGTCAGGGCGGCGAAGGACACGCGTCCAGTCCGGGACAGGGGCGGCGGGGCCGCACACCTCCCGCGCGGGTCGGAGCCTGCGTTGCCCCGCCCCACGCCGAGTCCGCCCCGCCCCACCCGCCCCCAGGTCTCTTAGGTGATGCTGCAGCCAAGATGGCGTCGGCGGCGGCCACGGCGGCCTGAGCGCGATGCTCCCGGTCTTCGGCAGCAGCGGCGGCGGCTGTGGCCTCGGCCGGGGCCTCCGGTCTCTCCCGGGTGTGAGCGCGCAGGCGACTCTCCTCCGGCCGGGTTAGTCCGGACAACGAGGAGGCGGCCACGAAGAGAGGAGGCAGTGAGAAGCGCGGAGAGAGCGCGACGCCTCCTGCCGCGGCACCATGGCTGGGCTCATTAAGAAACAGATCCTGAAGCACCTCTCCAGGTCAGCTAGAGCCTCGAACGTGGGAGCCCAGAGCGCCTTAGCCCTCGCCCGCCCGGAGGCCGCTTGCAGCCTTGGGGGCGGCGGGAACTGATAGCCGTGCGGGAGGCGACTCTTGAGCTGCCAGGTCTAGCCGGGGCAGGGGGTCGCGGCCCCGATCTCCCGTTGCCTGCGGCGTCCGGCTCTGGCCTCAAGAGTCGGCTCCCTGGACCGGTTCTCCCCCAGCCGGCTCGCGGAGCAGCGTGGAGGGCGACGGGGGGAGGCAGCGCGTTGAGATTGTTCCCCAACGCAGCGTCTGGGGGCGTCCGGGAGACCCGGCTTGGGCGGTCCTGCGCGGAGGCTGGGATGGTTTATGTGGCAGGGTGAATCCGAGCTCTGTGCTCGCCTGTTTCGGAGCAGAGCGATTCCGCTTGCTAACCCAGGGCATCTGGAGCAGTTTGGACTCTGGGCTGAGCTTGTCTTGGTGAAATGTTAACCTTGTTATTTTCTGAACTCACCCCCCCCCCCCCCACCTCGCCGTTCCCTCTCTGATGCATTAGAGGGTGTGCCTGTTTGCACAGTTAGGATTTGTTTTAGGTAAACAGCCAGAGTTCCCAGCTTTAGCAAGTTCTTTCTGGACTCGTTTTAGTTCCACATCATTCTGGCAAAACAGCTTTTTGCTTTTTAAAATGTGAGATCCATAAATTAAGGTAGTCAACATCTGTGGTGATAAACACAATACTTGTCATTCTTTCCATTTCATAACTCGGTTTTAGTCAGAAACATGACTCAGGAAAGCTGGCAGTTTGTTACTTCTGACTTCTCCATATTTGTCTCAAGACACAGGCTAAATGTGGAATCTTGTTTGCAACTTGTTAACAGCGAATTCAAAGCACTTGGTTATGCCCCTTTTCTCTGTTATTTGTAAGTTAATGATATTCGGAAGGAACTTGGGTATACTGGTAGGTTTCTATGGTAAAGACAGTTCTTGATTCTCCAGATTATTGAGTTCAACAGGTTGTACATTGGGGAACAAAGTCAATATTTCTGTGAATTAGCAAATGTTATCTAAACTTAAAACATTAAGATATAACACCTTTTTTAAAGAGTAGCAAATTATAGCAGCACTATTATTTTTGTTGGAAAGTTTTAATATTGTACAGATGGTCCAATACTGAGTTATCTTATTTTGGAAAAAGGTTTTTATCTTTTAAATTGTTATTTAGGTAATATCTGATCCCTAGCCTTTGTCATACTCCATTCCACAGGAAAACTGAGACCTACAGAAAATGATTTGACTGTTTTTCTTGCAAGGGTGATGGTACATGGTTAGTTCCATTCAGATGCTTGCAAGGAAAGTTAATTCAATCAATGAGTGCCTTAGGGTGTTAAATTCTCTTGTAGAACTCCAGTTGAGAAAGACTCCTAAAAATTAATAGCGAAGGTGATGGCTTATTTCACAAAAGAGACCACAACTGTGTATTCAGAATTGAGTCTTTAGGAGTATGTTTTAATCTGTATGATTTCTAATACCTTTGTGGTAAATAGTAATGAGGATTTTTTTTTTTTAAGAGATAAGGATTTTTGTTTCTGCACCATGGGCCGTTGGTATACTTTTCTCTTTCTTTCTTTCGACTTACAGTTGACACACAATGTGAATGTTAATTTTAGGTGTACAACATAGTAATTTAACAACTCCATGGGTTATGCTGTGCTCACCACAAGTGTAGCTACCATCTGTCACCATACAATCCTATTTACGGTACCATTGACTGAATTCCCTATGCCCTGTGACTTAATCATTACATGCTGGAAACCTGTACCTCTCTTTTCCTTTCACCCGTTTTGCCCACCCCCAACCCTTTACTCTGCCAACCATGAGTTTGTTCTTTGTATTTATGGATCTGTTTCTGCTTTTTGTTTGTTTCCTTCTTTAGATTCCACATATAAGTGAAATCATATGGTATTTGTCTTTCTCTGTGTGACTAATTTCACTTAGCATAAAACCCTCTAGGTCCATCCATGTTGTTGCAAATGGCAAGATCTCATTCTTTTCTATGGCTAAGTACAGAGGTGAGTTTTTGAAAACACTTGAATTTTTAGTTATTTCATATTTCAAAACAACTCAGGTGATTGAAGAGTGTCAAATTCATATTCTTGGTTAATATATTACTCTTAACTGCTATTGCTGTCATCTCCTAAGAAAAATAGTTATTTATTAATGTAAACTATGACAATAGATGAAACAAGGTGAGGGTTGTAATAAGTTACAGTTATTCAGGTAGGGGTGAACTTTTGAAATTACCCAGGTTCAAGCTTAATTTTACAAATTGTCTAGTAATAAAGATGTCTCTATACTGAAGTAATCATCTGGAGGACAGTTGAATATTTTTAACAGGAAATACTTAGAACACATTATGTTGCAATAGTAGACATTTCTTATAGCCAGTGGATGCCATTCATGACACCTCAAAGGAGGCCTTATCGGACCACCCTTTTCATCCTTCTCTGCGTACATATTTGTATATATTATATATATATACACACACACACATATATATATATGCTTGTTCTTTGTCTTCTTCACTAGAATGTAAACTACATGATGCCAGGGATTTTGTTTTGAGTCTAGCATAATGTAGGCACTCAACAGCTTTTTTTTAAATGAATTATTTTTTAATGAACTATTTTTATGAAAATGAACTACTTAATGAACTATTTTTTTAATGAATGGCACCAAAGCATTGAGTTTCCCTCACATTTTCTTAACCGAAGTAACACTATATGCCACCAGTATTATTACTGATATTGGGTATTACCAGTTCCCATAGGGTTTTAGGAAGGTAATGGAATCATTGAATAAATGAGGCTTTTGTTGTTTTGGAAAGGAAGGACTAGGAAAATAACCCTTTCTCAATGGGGTCTTCCAGTAAGGAGTAAGACTTTATAGGAATGAACAGGAGAAAGAGAATGCTTACTCTGAGCCTTGAGATTGAAGCATGGTGAAATTGTAACATTAAAACCAGTGTTAGGCAGATATAGGGGCTTGAGAAACTGGTATAGTGGAAAAGTATAAAAGTGAAATTCTTAAGAGATTAATAAATGCTGTAAGTAAATGCTGAACTATTTGAGAAATGTAAATCTGTATACTTGTTCCCTGCCTAATTGTTGTTTAGTTCGTATCCTAAGCATCTGTTGCATTATTAATAAACATAGTTTGTGTACTTGGAACGGATCTGAAAATGAACAGGGTCAGAGGGAGGGAAAGGGAGCAGAGCTGGGCAGATTGGGCAAGGGGGCAAGACATGAGGGTGAAGAGAGAGAGAGAGAGAGAGAGAGTGTGTGTGTGTGTGTGTGTGTGTGTG
>RCUC01085094.1:0-14356 GCA_003697995.1 Taxidea taxus jeffersonii
TATTACAGATCTGAAAGTGGCAGAGAGGAGATCTCCATCGTTCTCACCACAAAGAAGAAAGGGTAATTACGTGATGAGATGGAGGTTGATATGACCCTATGGTGGTAACAGTTTTGTTATATGTAGATATTCACATTTTCTACTCCTAAAACTTGCTCAATGCTACATATCAGTTCTATCTTAGTATATCTGGGGAGAAAATAAATACAAGAGATATTATTCAATTCTAGAGTCTGCAAGACCGGGTCTGAAATATGCTGCAATACCACCACAAAGAAAGAAGTTCTCACCTGTATTCCAAGACAAGCATCTCAAAAGAAGCCACCTGCAAAGGAAAGGGCTCCCAGGGACCAATAACCTATTCCTCCCTCCTCAGTGAGCCTGGACAGAGCAGAACCGTGGCAAACAGTAACTGAAATGCACAGACTCTGAGTGCCATGAGGGTCGGACAGCGGTGGCTGTGCTCTGATTTCTGACCTAGTAGTGATGGCAGCACGATGCAGAGGGTCTGCTTAGAACCTACACTCCACACACTGCAGATATGCTACCAAATGACAGTCCTAATGGCAGGACAGGGCTATGAAGGTAGGGACACATAATGTGGGAATCCCCCCAGCCCTTCTCTGTGCTGACTTGTACCACACTAGTTCTGTCTCACATTTGAGAAGAAAGAGGCTCTCTGTTGCAGTGAGGGGGTCTGCGAAGCTGTGTCTGACGGGTCTGGGGCCTCCTGCACGCACGCCTGCTACTTGGTATCCTTCACTAACTGGTAATGAATCACCTGCTGTTAAAAATTGTGTTTCATGTAAGTCTGACTGACATTCTGGGTCTCTGCCGTCACTACCTGAGCCGATGGTGTGCGCCCTGTGTTCCTCAGAAAGCAGAAGAGCTGGAAGAATCCAAGACTTGCTCTACAGTATCATGATCATCTTGACCTCCAGGGGCTAAATACAGATGGAATAAATAATTTATTAAGCCTTGGGTACAAGTGCACAGCCATGCCACACTTACTGGTGAACACGCAGAAGGAAACGGTCCAAATAATACTGGTGACAATTTACACAACCCTGGAGGCTGTTACAGGCAAGGCATGGACATCACGGCGAGCAGATTCCTAACATTAGAAAAATGTCACAATCCTGAACTTGTGTTTGGTCTCTTAACTGATTTCTTTTTTATTTTGGCATGGATCCCAGAGACCTTTGTTCTCCATAACTTACTTCCCTGAGCTGTAAGCATCCAAATGCCATTTACACATTCACTTAAAGGAAATAAATATTTTGCCCCAGGTTCTGTGTGTCCTTAAGAACAGAGGAGTTGTTCACCCTGTATAATAGGCTCTGTAACGTCATGAGACCTTGAAGGTTTTGCACCAAAGATAGTTCACTTGAGGGACTTTAAAGTGATCATTTGGGTATAACTGTCAGAATGTGGTTGAAACATAATGGAGAGTGGGAAATTTGTCACCATCGGCAATATACAGTGTACACAACTGTTTTCCTACTAGCATACATGAAGCATCACTATGGTGTCAAGATACTTCCAAGGTGTTGATTTCAAGTAAGAAAACTGTGATGCTCTTAGTGATACACAGAGAACCTGACTGTCTGCATGATCTCCCCTGGTTGTCCTTTCCAGCCTCCAGATGCTGTCTCTGCAGCAAGATCACTTGGCATGAGCATGGCCAGCTCAGGGTTCAAGGCCCTGGGGAGGCCAGTTAGCCATGCATATCTAGCCAGTTGTTATGCATATCTGTCCAGCACAAGACACAAACACATCTACCTGCACTGGGTCTGTGCAGAATTCAGAACTGTATGATGTTATTTCATAATGAGATGGCTATCTATAAAGCTTAGACACACAGAGATCATTAATAGCTCACATACATTTTATTTTTTTCTTTCAGTTTTCTCCTGGTGAAAATGAGTAAGCTCCATGGAACATGGGATTTTCTGGGAAAAAGAGGTCTTTTCTCTTACTTTTATGTGTCCCTGCATTCAACCGGCCTGGGCCTTGGGCAGATGCGATTCATCAGTTGATGCCTAGATCAAAAAATTTACAAGATGGTACGAAGAGAAGATCTAAATGTTTCACCCTTTGACATTTTTGCTGCATTACTGTAGATAGAAGATGTAGAATATTAAATAGGGACTGAGTTATGTACTGTTCAGATAAAAGTCATTTTGAATGCAGCGGGGGGTGCACACGCTGCGTAGCCGGTTTGTAGACCTCACATGGGGGCTCCTCTGATGGCAGTGCAACATGACATGCAAGCGCTGTCTGCTGTCTGGCAGCTGCTGCCCAGCGTATCCGCAGCAAGACACCAAGCCCTGCCCCTGTGTGACAGCAACGCCTCACACGGGCTGCATGAAACCACTGTCACACGGCTCACATCACCCCAGGCCCGATATCTGAATGGCTATATCAGAACTGATGTTACCAATTTTTCTTTCATCTAAAAATACACTTTTCTCACAGATGCCCACCTAATTCTGTGAAAAGCAATGATACAGTGAACCTATGGACCTGGTAATATGGCCATGAACAAAATACAAGAATAAGTGACATTCCTCCAGCAGTTGCTACAAAATGCTAAAATGTTAACATTTCTTACAGTGTGTTAGTGGTTCATATTCTTATTTTGCCTAAGCCTTCATATTATGTGCATAAATGCCTTTTTGCACTTAGAAATGGAATAGGATTCCCAAATTGGAATGAAATAAGAAAAACCGTGGAGCTCTCTAAAATATGAATGTGAGGAAGATGCTCGGGCAGCCTGGTGGGTGCACTTGGTTGAGTATTGGACACATGATTTCAGCTCAGTTTGTGATCTCAGGTTGTGGGACCAATCCAAGCATCAGGCTCTGTGCTCAGGGTACAGTTTCCATGACATATTTCTCCCTCTCCCTACACCCCTGCTGTTCACGCTATCTCTTTCTCAAATTAAATAATAAATACACATATGTATATATATATATACATATATATATATATGCATATAATCTGGTAACAAAAATCAGCATCTCTGGGAGTTCTGTGAATCCATGAACTTGGATTATGAACACTCATTTGCACAAAAGAATGTGGTAAGTAAATTCCCTTAAGACTTATCACAGGAAATTTTAGATGATCCAGGTAGGTCACAAACATCTTAATCACTCTGCATTCAGTGTGTTCCATCGAAGGGTCTTCCCCGCCCAGTCATCTGGAGTCCTGGCCCCTGCAAAGCACCTTCTTCATTGCCCCCGTCACATCCTTGTTCCGCAGCGTATATATGATGGGGTTGACCGTGGGGGTCACGATGGCGTAGAACAGAGAAACAAACTTGCCCTGATCCTGGGAGTAGTTGTTGCTGGGCTGGAGGTAAGCATAGATGGCCGTGCCATAGAACAGGGAGACCACTGTGATGTGGGACCCACAAGTGCCAAATGCTTTCCTCTGCCCTGCAGATGACTTTATTCTTAACACCGCCCTGACAATCCGACCATAGGAGAAGATGATTAATGCCACAGGTACAAGGAGAATGATCACACCAAGAAAGAAGAGCTCAGACTCATTCACAGTGGTGTCAACACAGACAAGCTTGATCAGTGCGGGGATCTCACAAATGAAGTGGTCTATTTTATTTCTCCCACAAAGTGGTAGAAGGAAGATGAGCACAGTCTGCAATAAGGAGTTACCAAAACCAATGAACCATGATGCAGAAGCCAGGAGGGCACAGAGACGGGGGTGCATGATCACGGTGTACTGCAGGGGCTTGCAGATGGCTGCATAGCGGTCAAGCGCCATGACCCCTAACAGAATGCATTCCGTGCATCCCAGCCCTAAGAAGACAAACAGCTGAACTATACAGCCACCAAACGAGATAGACTTGTCTTCTGTCCTGAGATGAACCAGGAGCTGAGGGACCGTGCTGGTCGTGTAACACAGGTCCAGAAAGCTTAGGTTGGAGAGGAAGAAGTACATGGGAGTCTGAAGATGTGGGTCTAGTTGGGACAAGACAATGATGGTGGTGTTTCCCAGCAGAGTGAACAGATAGAAGATCAGGAGAACCACGAAGAGGACTAGCTCCAGTTGAGGCCGGTCAGAGAACCCCAGCAGGATAAACCCCGTGAAAGAACTGCCATTTTTCTGTTCCATCCTCAGTTAGCACATGTTTCCTGTCAAGACCACGTGTTTAGCAACTTTAAAAGAAACCTTCAAAAAAAAAAAAAGTTGGTGCCAGGGGAGGTTGATCTCTCATGTTATAAGACATGGCCATGGGATACTAAAAGTAACTATTTCAATAAATGTTTGAAATTGACATAACGTATACCAGTTTACTTCCACGTTATCACAAAAAGTAAATCTTTAATATGTAATATGGGGAAAATGAAATAATGGACTTCATGTTGGCATCAGTTGTAGGTATGCAAGGTCCTTTGTTCTGAACTTAGTGGGATGTAAAGGACTGTACATATATACATACATTTTAGAAATAATAGGGATGAAGGAAATAGAGGTTGAACAATCAAAAAGATTCAGAAGGAGATGCAGAAAGAGGGAGAAACGTTATTGCAAATATGTGTCTTATGTTTTACACAACTGGATCTGTACACACGACACCTGCAGTAGAATATAATACAAAAGAAACTAAAAAATGCGTTCAGATATAGGAATTTAAGAGCTAGAATGTACATGAAAACGTACTCCGCATCACTTGGTATCAGGGAAATACAAATCAAAACCACAATGAGATACCACCTCACACCAGTCAGAACGGCTAAAATGAACAAGTCAGGAAATGACAGATGCTGGCGAGGATACAGAGAAAGGGGAACCGTCCTACCCTGTTGGTGGGAATGCAAGCTGGTGCAACCACTCTGGAAAACAGAATGGAGGTTCCTCAAAAAGTTGAAAATAGAGCTACCTTATGACCCAGCAATTGCACTACTGGGTATTTACCCTAAAGATACAAACGTAGTGATCTGAAGGGGCACGTGTACCCGAATGTTTATAGCAGCAATGTCCACAATAGCCAAATTATGGAAAGAACCTAGATGTCCATCAACAGATGAATGGATAAAGAAGATGTGGTATATATGGGCACCTGGGTGGCTCAGTTGGTTAAGCGACTGCCTTCAGCTCAGTTCATGATCCTGGAGTCCCGGGATCGAGTCCCACATCAGGCTCCTAGCTCCATGGGGAGTATGCTTCTCCCTCTGACCTTCTCCTCACTCATGCTCTATCTCACTGTCTCTCTCTCAAATAAATAAATAAAATATTTTTTTAAAAAAAGATATGGGGGATATATATATACATGTATATATATATATATTGGAATCTAAGCAGCCATCAAAAGAAATGAAATCTTGCCATTCACGACGAATTGGATGGAACTAGAGGGTATTCTGCTTAGTGAAATAAGTCAATTGGAGAAAGACAACTATCATACGATCTCCCTGATATGAGAAAGTGGAGATGCAACGTGGGGGGCTTGGGGTATAGGAAAAGAATAAATGAAACAAGATGGGATCAGGAGGGAGACAAACCATAAGAGACTCTTAATGTCACAGAACAAACTGAGGGGGGTTGGGGGGAGGGTAGGGAGAGGGTGTGGGGTTATGGGCATTGGGGAGGGTATGTGCTATGGTGAGTGCTGTGAAGTGTCTAAACCTGGGGATTCACAGACCCGTACCCCTGGGGATAATAATATATTATATGTTTAGAAAAAATAAAAAATATATTTAAAAAGAGCTACAATGTATATATACAAATGATTCAATTACATTTAAAATATCAGTAGTACTTCTGTATATAAACATTGTGTCAGAATTACCTAATATACTATATTTATGAAAGCTACATGTTTGGAATTTGTGTTTCCTTAGAGTAGTAAAACAACTAAACACACACTCAGAGAGAACCTGAAAACACCACCATTTAAATACAGTCCTTAACTTTGCCTAAAGATGCTTAAAATTACTGTATCAATTTTCAGGAACTCTGAAAATACCTTCATCATGCAGATCAGGTAGAATCAGAAACCTAAAATTCGGTGGCCACAACTTTCCTCTTCCTTCTGCAGACTTTTGTTTCACATATTGCCAACCAGAGCACATGAAATTCCTGAAAAAGGTTGGAGTATTCACCATCCACATTCTAATCAGAATAAATATTTTAAAAAGTTACCCAACTGTATCATCTACATACAAAGTGCGATGCTTTACACCACTTCTATGATGAAGTAATCAACTAGATAAATATATAGAGATAAAGACAGATTTATTCTCAAAGCAATGACAGGAAAATACCTATAATGGAAACTTTTGAGTCCTACACAGAAAGACATAGAAAAGGATATTCTGGTTTTATATAAAATCTCAGATACCCATCAACATTAGGTTAGTACCTTCTCGAAGCTATGTTGCAGAGTTACTGATGCTGAATCAGACATGTTACCAGCTCTCAGGTGAGTCTGATGACCCTCTTCTTCTAGCTGCTTAGTACTGAAGAACCATAGTTATAAACCAACCAAAGAGGCATCAGAAAATGAGTATTTCAGTCCTATCATGTTCAAATGCTTAGGCATACAGTTCATTTTTCTTCTAGAGACTAAAAATCTGAATCAGGTTTCAGGGGAGACCCACTAGTGTATGGAAGAAATCAGTACAAACTGGCATAATTAATTATTCATGGAATCACAATAGAGGATATATTATTTCCCATTATTTTATACTTCCTTGGATTTCCTATAGAGATGCGTTCAGTTGTATCCACAAAAAATTCTATCCACAAAAACTTTCTTAATGGAATTAGTTATAAAGGTATCTGAGACACTGTAAACATGCAACAACAGGGAATGTGCCCAGACTCACACCTGCTCAAAAGAGGAAATTAAAAAAAACCCCACAGTTCAGTTTTATGCACACACACACAAATAAAGATAAATTATCTGAAATAAGTTGCTGGTGTTTTCAAGGTGTCTAATGAAGGCATTACTCACCAAAGTAAGGAGGACAAAGGAAAATGTTACCTCATACAAGGAAAATACCAATATCATATTGTACCATCACAATAAATAGTGATATATTTTAATGTTATCCTATCAATAAGGACTAAGAAGGGAGTTAAGAGAAGACAAAACTCTGGTGAGCTGAACTTGGACAAATGGTTTCCTTCTTTTCCGGATTATATATGTATGTGTATGTGTGTATACATATATCTAAAGAATGTTGAATGGCTTCTATCGGACAGGTACAAAAATGAATATAATTTTAGGTTGAAAAATAAAGTATCAGTCAAAGGAGATGCCCACTAAAAGAAACAAAAGAATGTGATTGTCTGTGAAGGTTACAATTGCTTCCAGTGCCTTCCTGGAGAGAACCCTGGGAGGGAACAGGAATACTCTTGTCATAGTCCACCGTCTTCTCTTTTTTCCACATTACATCTAGGAAAACTATTCCCATTGAGCAGCACTGGATGTGAGAAAGAGCAGGCTGCATAATGCATTCTTCGGATCTCAACAGCATGTGCTGCTGATCTGGCTCACTTTCCTCCCTTCCACCTCCCCTGCTCAGTATCCGTCCCTCTCCGATCTGTGTGCGCCACCACAGAACACATCTTCCCAGAGAAAGGACATGTGTAGCCTAAGGTTAAATGAAAAACTTCATTTCGTCTACTTCTTACCACGTTAAAGACTTGTGTGTGTAGACTAAAGACCATCAGCTCTACATAGGTAGGTATCCAATGCCTGAATGCAGTAAGAGACATTCATTCCTCTTGGACAAACTATGTAAATAATCCCGGCTGGAACAGTAAACACACCATCCTATGTAAGGAGCACAGAACGCCATCTCTAGCAATTATCATGATGTGATTAGGTAGAGGAAAATCCACCTACAAATCCACACATAAATTATCTTGCATACAAAACAGTACATCCTTGAGAAAAGCACAGGTTATACGTTGAGAGAGAAAAGAGTTATTAGGTGAAATAAAAATAAATAGATTCTACGAAACAGAAACAATGGCATTTTAAGTAATAATTATCATCTAAAAATAATAAAGTGGGAAATGACGTCTCAAAAAACACAATTCTACAATAATAATTAAGAGAACAGACATCTGATGGAAGAGGCTGAATGTTTCCTACCAGCACATGAAAGCTGATAGAGCCATTACCGCCTGTTCAACGATGACACATAAGTCTAAAACTTCAAGTGGAAGAGTCCCTATTTCCTGAAAAACACATACTCAGTATGCAAACTACATATTTTAAAGACCAAAGATCTCATGAAAATGTCTGTATTGAACATATTTTGAATATATAACCATCAATGACATAATTGACATACAAACCCTGTCTTATCCAGTTCCTGAATGAATCATAAAATAGGGTAGACAATGGTAGGAATGAATCACTATTATTTTAATAAAGCTTGTGTTCCCTAGGTCTGAGCTGACCCCAATATACTATAAAGGCCCCCCAAGATCAATGCGGGATGAGCTAGTGAGAGGGATCACAGCTATCACAAGACTGGAAATGACAGGTTTCATGAGCATGGACAGTGCCTTCCACCAGGTTGCATGGGAGAAGAAGATCAAGTAGGATTTCGCATGTTCATTGTTTGTTCAGGGAATGTTCTCAGGATTAAGGGGATGAAGAAAGCAAAACATAGCAGAGAACATGGATAAGGAAAGACGTGGTCTAAGGTAGAATATGGCATGAGCCTGATCCCATAAGAAGCTAGAGTAGCAGGGACGCCTGGGTGGCTCAGTGGGTTAAGCCGCTGCCTTTGGCTCGGGTCATGATCCCAGCGTCCTGGGATCGAGTCCCGCATTGGGCTCTCTGCTCGGCAGGGAGCCTGCTTCTCCCCTCCCTGCTTTGCCTGCCTCTCTGCCTACTTGTGTGATCTCTGTCTGTCAAATAAATAAATAAAATCTTAAAAAAAAAAAAAAGAAGCTAGAGCAGCACTCTCCCATACAAGTTTGCATCTGTGCTGGTGGAAATACTCAGCCCTCCCTGTCTAATGCAATAGCCACTATCCACATGTCACTACCTGAGCATTTAAAATAACCTAGCTGAGAACCTGAATTTTGTACTTTATTTATTTTAATTAATTTAAATTTAAATGACTTTCTGTGGCTACGTACTCCAGTATTGGACGGCACAGCTCTGGAGCATGCACTGCATCAGACTTAGCCCTGCCTTGACATTGGCAGCCTTTTGTCTCTCCCATCATTCGGTCACTGGCTGTGAGCTGCCCCAAATGTGTTCCCGAGACCCCCTGGCAAAGTGGCTCCCTTTCAGCTGAGAGCAAATCTCTGAAGAAGGGAATGGCTGTGCACCTTGCTGCCCATATTCCTAACATGTAGGGTTAGGATTGGAGCAGCAGCCAGGTAAAGAGCGTCTGAGCAGGGCCCCATGAGCATTCATACAAGAGTCCATTCATGATGCTGTGCAAGGGTAGCAGGATGGAACCCAGTGTCCAAGTACAGATGCACTGACACAATATCCACAAAATGGAACTCCCTGTTGTAATCTTCAACATAATGTTTCTAATAACCCTTACATATTTTAGATACTTTGGTAACTTGTAAGGGAGAAAATGAACATTTAGAAATGATAAATAGTGACAATGAGATTTAAACAGAGAACAAATATTCTCTATTTTCGTAGACAATAAGAACCAATAAGAAAGCATGGATGCATATAGTATAATACTTTTCTACACATGAATCCTCTCTTATTCTATTGCTGAAGGGCATATTTTATTCCCATTACATATAGATATCTAAGGTATTTTCCACATGTGCGTACACAGGTATAGGGAGTGCACTATAGTAGAATGAAATGTCTGGGAATGACGTGGTGGAGTCTACGAAGAGCTAAATTTAGTTCCTACTTTTGGAGACTTTCCAGTCTTCCGTTAGGCAGTAGACCATACGTGCGAACCAAGACAGCTCTTCTGTTTCAAGAGCAATTGCAACTGAAAATTAACTAACTTCCAATTCCTAAAGCAACACATGGACCAACTTCCATTCCACTCACCTCTGCTCACCCTCTCGGTAGGTTCAAAGCTATTTCCCGACCTCCTTTCCAAGTCACTGCCTAAAGACAGTATCAAGGATTGGCACTTGGACATGCAGAGTCCGTTGTGTGCAGTAAGTGCAAAGGTTGACTACACCAGCACTGGCTTATCCATAAACTTCTCCTAAGCAGAAGGATGCTTTCTCATGATAACGTCAGGTATCTTTAGGTGAAGAGAGATCTGCACTTTGCCTCAAGAAGGTAGGAGATGAAGACAATTGCAAACTCCACCTTGGTTTCCCGAAAGCAGTGACCTTGGTGTATGACAGGGAGACCCTTATGAGCACAGGAGATGGTGCTGTGACACTCAGCTGTGGCTGAGCAGGGCTGGCACTGAGAACGAAATGTGTTTCCCTGGCTGACGTCTCTGGGGAGCAGAGTCCCCACACTGTTAATGAGCCCCTGTCACTGAGCTGTCCAGAGATGGCCGTCCTCAGGGAGAATGATGATCAAGGACAATGCCAGAGGAGACCTTGTTTATCTCTTTTGTCATGTCATATGTTTCTCTATGAATAACCTACATGTTTACAAAATATTTAAGCCTTTTCTGACACAATTGCCCAAAACATTTACATATAAATATATAAGTAAGAGTCCATTCAGTTACTTAATTTTACATGTATATATGTGAATAAATTTTTCATTTAATTTTAATATACTCATGATCTCAGGGTGGAGGGGTGGAGCCCAGCTTAGCCATAGAGCTCCCTGCCCAGCAGGGAGTCCAATTCCCTCTCTATGTCCTTCTTCACCTCCCACTCTTCATGCACTGTCTTTCTGTTCTCTAAAAGAAATAATTTAATCTTTAAAAATAAATAAATAAATGTAATATGTCAATTTGTTGTCACTTATTCTCCTTCATACCTACTGTACATGGGATCACAGACCTAATAATTAGGCATAGTCTAATCTTGAAGCTGAACATAAAGGCAAGCAACCAAACTTCTAATGAGGTTATTGTAAAAAATTCTTTCTTTAATTATTTTTTTTATTTAAATTCAATTGGGGCACCTGAGTGGCTCAGTGGGTTAAGCCTCTGCCTTTGTCTCTGGTCATGATCCCAGGGTCCTGGGATCAAGCCTCATATAGGGCTCTCTGCTCAGCAGGGAACCTGCTTCCCCTACTCTCTCTGCCTGCCTTCTGCCTACTTGTGATTCCTCTCTGTCAAATAAATACATATAATATTTTTAAAAAACAAAAAACAAAAAATAAATAAATTCAATTAGTTATCATATAATGTATTACTTATTTCATCAGTACAGGTCTGTGATCCATCAATCTTATACAATACCCAGTGCTCATTACAACCCATGCCCTCCCCAATGTCCATCACCCAGTTACCCTTTCCCTCCACCCTTGTCCCCTCCAGCAGTCCTCAGTTGGCTTCATATGATTAAGAGTCTCCTATGCTTATTCTCCCTCTCTGGTTTTGATTTGTTTCATTTTTTCCTCTCTTCCCTGGTGATCCTTGGTTTTGTTTCTTAAATTCCACATATGTGGGATATCATATGATAATTGTCATTCTCTGAATGACTTATTTCACTTAGCCTAATACCATCTAGTTCCATCTGTGTCATTGCAAATGGCAAGATTTCATTCTTTGATGGCTGCATAATATTCCATGATTATCATCTCTTCATTATCCAGTCATCTGTCACTGGACATCTGGGCTCTGTCCCTAGTTTGGCTATTGTGAACATGGCTGCTATGAGCGTTGGGGGTGCATGTACCACTTTGGATCATTACATTTGTATCTTTGGGGTAAATACCCAGTAGTTCGATTGCTGGGTCATAGAGTAGCTCTATTTTAAATTTTTGAGGACCTCCGTGCTGTTTTCCAGAGTGGCTGCAGCAGCTTGCATTCCTACCAACAGGGTAGGAGGGTTCCCATTTCTCCGCATGCTCGCCAACACCTGTCATTTTCTGACTTGTTCATTTTAGCCATTGTAACTGGCATGAAGTGGTATCTCATTGTGGCTTTCATTTGTATTTCCTTGATGCCGAGTGATGTTCAACATTTTTTCATGTGTCTGTTGGCCCTTTAGATGTCTTATTTGCAGAAATGTCTGTTCTTATGCTCTGCCCATGTCTTGGCTGGATCATTTGTTCTTTGGGTGTTGGCTTTGATAAGTTCTTTATAGATTTTGGATACTAACTCTTTATCTGATATGTCATTTGTGCATAATTTATCCCATTCTGTCAATCTCTTTTGCTTTTGTTGACTGTTTCCTTTGCTGGGCAAAAGCTTTTTATTATAATGGAGTCCCAATGCTTCATTTTTGTCTTTGTTTCCCTTGCCTATGGAAATGCGTCTAGCAAGATGTTGCTGCAGCTGAGGTCACAGAGATTATTGCCTATGTTCTCTTCTAGCATTTTAATGGATTCGTATCTCACGTTTAGGTCTTTCATCCATTTTGAGTTTATCCCTGTGTATGCTGTAAGAGAATGGTCCAGTTTCATTCTTCTGCAGGTGGATGTCCAATTTTCTCAACACCATTTATTGAAGAGACTGTCTTTTTTCCATTGGACATTCTTTCCTGCTTTCAGGAAGTTTAGTTGACCATAGAGTTGAGGGTCCATTTCTGGGCTATCTATTCTGTTCCATTGATCTGTGTGTCTGTTTTCACACCAGCACTATACTGTCTTCAGGATTACAGCTTGGTAAAAGAACGTGAAGTCCAGAATTGTGATGCCTCCAGCTTTGTTTTCCTTTTCAACATTCCTCAGGCTGTTTGGGGTCTTTTCTGATTCCATACAAATTTTAGGATTCTTTGTTCCAGTTCTGTGAAGAAAGTTGATGGTATTTTCTTTTCTTTTTTTTTGCATCATTAATTCTTTTTTTTTACTTTTTAAATTTAAACATATAATGTAACCCCACTACCCTCTCCCAACCCCTCTCCCCCCCACCCCCCTCAGTTTGTTTTATGACATTAAGAGTCTCTTTTAGTTTGTCTCCCTCCCAATCCCATCTTGTTTCATTTTTTCTTTTCCCACCACCTTAACCCCCACCCCCATTGCATCTCCACTTCCTCATATCAGGGAGATCATGTGATAGTTGTCTTTCTCCAGTTGACTTATTTCGCTAAGCATAATACGCTCTAGTTCCATCCATGTCGTCGCAAATGGCAAGATTTCATTTCTTTTGATGGCTGCATAGTATTCCATTGTATATATATACCACCTCTTCTTTATCCATTCATCTGTTGGTGGACATCTAGGTTCTTTCCATAACTTGGCTATTGTGGACATTGCTGCTATAAACATTCGGGTACACGTGCCCCTTCGGATCACTACATTTGTATCTTTAGGGTAAATACCCAGTAGTGCAATTGCTGGGTCATAAGGTAGCTCTATTTTCAGTTTTTTGAGGAACCTCCATGCTGTTTTCCAGAGTGGCTGCACCAGCTTGCATTCCCACGAACAGTGTAGGAGGGTTCCCCTTTCTCCACATCCTCGCCAGCGTCTGTCATTTCCTGACTTGTTCATTTTAGCCATTCTGACTGGTGTGAGGTGGTATCTCATTGTGGTTTTGATTTGTATTTCCCTGATGCCTAGTGGTGTGGAGCACTTTTTCATGTGTCTGTTGGCCATCTGGATGTCTTCTTTGCAGAAATGTCTGTTCATGTCCTCTGCCCATTTCGTGATTGGATTATTTGTTCTTTGGGTGTTGAGTTTGCTAAGCTCTTTGTAGATTTTGGATACTAGCCCTTTATCTGATATGTCGTTTGCAAATATCTTTTCCCACTCTGTCAGTTGTCTTTTGGTTTTGTTGACTGTTTCCTTTGCTGTGCAAAAGCTTTTGATCTTGATGAAGTCCCAGTAGTTCACTTTTTCCCTTGCTTCCTTTGCCTTTGGCGTTGTTCCTAGGAAGAAGTTGCTGCGGCTGAGGTCGAAGAGGTTGCTGCCTGTGTTCTCCTCAAGGATTTTGATGGATTCCTTTCTCAAGTTGATGGTATTTTGATAGGGATTGCACTAAACGTGTGGATTGCTTTAGGTAGCGTAGACATTTTCACAATATTTGTTCTTCCAATATGTAAGCATGGAACATTCCTCCATTGCTTTGTGTCTTCCTCAATTTCTTTCATGAGTACTTCATAGTTTCCTGAGTACAGATTCTTTGCCTCTTTGGATAGATTTATTCCTAGGTATCTTATGGTTTTGGATGCAATTGCAAATGGAGTTAATTACTTGGTTTCTCTTTCTTCTGTCTTGTTGTTGGTGTGTAGCAATGTAACTAGTTTCTGTGCATTGACTTTATATCCTGCCACTTTACTGAATTCCTGT